>JACWST010000040.1:0-137437 GCA_014850475.1 Cryphonectria naterciae | reverse complement strand
GAAAGGAAAGGAAAGGAAAGGAAAGGAAAGGAAAGGAAAGGAAAGGAAAGGAAAGGAAAGGAAAGGAAAGGAAAAGCAAAGAAAGAAAGAAAGAAAGAAAGAAAGAAAGAAAGAAAGAAAGAAAAAAAGAAAAAAAGAAAGAAAGAAAGAAAAAAAGAAAGAAAGAAAGAAAAAAAGAAAGAAAGAAAGAAAGAAAGAAAAGAAAAAAAAGACTCCGTCCGCGGATAACCACTTTCCCATAACCAAAGAGAAATTTGACCCTTTTCCTCATCCTCCTTCATCAAGATTGTAGCGTAGAATCGTAACAAGACATCAATTCCCATTCAGGGAGTGCGGCGACGCCAATCCCATGAAAATTCTACTTGCCAAGCTGAATCCCATGAGCACCTCCTGGGGGGGAACAAAGTCCACGTTAGCCTGTGGATGATGGGTCAGTCTCAGCGCCCCGCGGAGATCCCCCTTCTTGACCATGCGCTTCGCGGTCAGCGCGAACTCGCGAGCGCTCACGTCGTGAAGGTCTGGGTCGTCATTTTCATAATAAAAAGGCGGCGAGGCATAGAGTTTCAGCCGCTCGATGCCGGTGCGCACTCTTTCGAAGACGGCGGTGACGTCTGCTTCGAGGGCAGCTTGGCTCCATGACGCGGTCACAGCCTCTCCCTGCTGTTGCTGTTGCTGTTGCTGTTGCTGCTGTTGCTGCTGCTCGTCCTCCCCGTCCCCCTCCCCCTCCTCCTCTTCTTCTTTATGTTCCTCCTCTCCCTCCCCGTCGTCATCCACCTCCTCCGCCAAGTCGATGACCCGGACATCGGGCACCACATCGTAAATGGATACCCTCCGATCCCACCATTTCCTGTTTGTCTCATCCCATCCTCTCCCCTTGACACGCTGCCACTTAGGCGGGGGCATAACTGCCTCCGCCAGCGCCCCGGTCGACATGGACCAAGACGTCCCGTAGACAACGGAGATCCGGCAGAGTGACCTGAAGTCATAGAGTAGAGACGACGACTGGATCACAAAGTCCCACGCGCTCGGGTTCGCCACGCCAGGCGGTGCGCCGAGGGTGGAAGAGTGGTGTTCCAGGTCTTCGCTGCCTAGCGGGTCGAAACACCGCCGCGCCAGGGCGAGGTGTTGGACCCTGGCGGCTGGTCTGAGATGTGCACTTATGGATGTGAGGATGGAGGCCAGCTCGAGGAGGTCAGCTGGCGCGTTGATGAAGAGGATGTCCGTGTTGGGATTCAGAGGGCGGGTTGGTTTGCCCACATAATACGAGATCCCACCCGGGCCAGGAATTTCTTTGGGTATGGCGTAATAATCGTCAATATTGTCGGGAAGCCGCTGACGGAGGTGCAGGACAAAGTTGTGGGTCTCCCGGCAGACGTGTGCGAGTGCTGGGTACCTCGGCTTGGGGACCGGCCAGATGTTGGTACCGTCTTCCATGGTCTGCGGGGAATAATACATGGGCGACCTTCGGAAGTAGTCGAGCGTGCAAAAAACGCACACGCCCGGTTCTGGCATCAAGACTAGCTTGTAGATCTCTAGGCGGAGCTCTATAGGAAGACTGGCAAACGTCGCCATCGTCACCGCCGACGGTTCCCCGCCTTAGGAGAACAAATAGACAGACAGACAGACAAATAGACCAACAGACAACAAAGATCGACACACAAGGCAACAGCCAAGCCAGTCAATCAGTCAGTCAGTCAGTCAGTCAGTCAGTCAGTCAGCCAGCCAGATCGTGTTCCTATGGAGAACGAGTGGAAACGGTGTTCGATCCTGATGTGGAGAACCACTTGGCAGCGGTTGTGGACCCCTTTTTTGCGCAGCAGCACAATAGCAGCTGCTGGAGACTCGATCGATCTCTGTCAGGCTTTGTTTCTTTTAGGGCCTAAAGTTAGCCGGCTTTCGTCACGATAGTGCACCTCTCAGTGTTTTGAGGGGAACCATCCGAATGGAATCGGATGATTTTTTTCTTTATTTTTGATTTTTTTTCCCCCAGAAAAAGAGAAGAAGACATCAGCTTCTCACCTGTAGTAAAATATAAAAAATGACTAACTTTGACGACTCTGACCTTCCTCAACAGATGACGTGCATTTAAATGCCGTATGCCTGGCCTCAAAGGAAGGAGGATATCTGGGCAATGGAATAAGGGGTGGGTCAGAGAGGGGGGGAAAGGATGAGGCGCAAGGAACAGAAAGAGGAGCAGAGAGAGCCCTAGAGGGAGAGGGAGAGGGAGAGAGAGAGAGAGAGGGAAGGGAAAGGGGGAACCAGTCGAGACTCCCTTCTCTCTCTCTTTCCCCCCCTAGACGGCCACTACCCTCCATAAGACCCGCGCCTTACCAGGTACGGATTAATGTGCATAGCGGCAAGGACATGCCAAGAAGGCGCTGGTGCTTATTGAAGCCTAGCACGCCTGGCTGAACACTGCTAAGGGACAATTCCAGCCACTCGGGTCAAATCGCTTATGCAGGCAACCATCTACTCTAATTTTAATGTTAACTCATGGGACGACTGCGCCGCTTTTTTATTGTATATTTTCTTTTTTTTTTTAAAAAAAAAATGGGTCGCCCCTCCTTCAGCAACAACAACAGCAGCGAAATGGGAGGAGGAGGCTACTGTGACGATAGCCGTGTTATCATACCAAGTAGGCAAGTTGGCAAGGCAGGGCAGAGTCCGATAGGCACACATTTATGCGAAGGATGAAGGCCGAGCCTGGGCAGCGGAGCCACTGTTTTGTTAATCCTTTCTTTATTTGACACGACACATTCTCGTCCTCGTCTTCTTCTTTTGCTTCCTTTCCACCTTACCTTCATTCATCGTGTGTATTTTACTGTCCTATGTCCTCTTCTATATTTCAGTCATCTTGTCTTGTTATTGGCGTTTGATCAGTCACGTTCGCTACACCCAATCCTTCATCTGAGCCAGAAAGAATCTCCTGGAAACAATCAAAAGATTTTCAGCCTCTAGAAATTTCACAATCTACTGTTACGAGGAAGACAACAAAGGATATAACATCTGGGTTGACTCGTTGGCGTGCTTCCAAGACCAAGCAACTCTTGTCTTGTCTCATCATGTCTGTGTCGTCGCCAAGCGTCACCGAGAAACCGGTCCCCGCCCGGTTCAGCAACATGCCCTCTTCACAGACAGCCCAGCCGGGCACCAGGCAGTCGTACTTCCAGCCCATCGACCTGCCCCAGGTCGAAAAGTTCAAGCCCAGCAGGGCCTTCAGCCTGGGGAAACTTGTCCTGGCCGGCTTCAACACGGTCTTCGCCGTCGTCACTTTGGGCCTGTCCGTCGCCATGGCCACCCAATTCTTCTTCTTCGACGCGTGGATCGGGGCCATCATCATGGCTGCTGTTGTGAGTGCACTACATTGACTGTCATATCTGAACTGGTTCTTGACTTGTACTCATACCTTTTTGTGTTTGTCCCTAGGCCGGCGCCTCTTTGGTCTGGCAGATCGCTGAGGGCATCACCCTCCTGGCCCGCCGCTCCATCTACCGACCCATCCACCCAGGTGCCCACGTCGGCGTCCACCTGATCCTCTGGCTCCTCGCCCTCCTGGCCACCATGTCCCTCGGCTTCAGCCTGTCCTACGCCCTCAGCGAGTGGTCCGTCGACGCCAACTGCGACGACAGCATGGGAAGCTACTACGACGGCAGCAGCTATGTCTACTGCGACTACGACACCTTCACCTCGCGCGCCCAGGCCGACCTGTACTTCCACCTCCTCGAGTCCCTCGTCGCCTTCTCGGTGTTCATGACCGTCGCCCACTTTGTCTTCTTCGTGCTCGCCTGCGTCGAGACGGACCGCAGGCGCAAGTACGGCAAGCGCACCAAGGTCGTCTACCTCGTCGCCTCAGACGGCCCCGCCGACGGACGCACCTACTACGCTCAGGTCTCTTCGCCAGAGGCTGCTGCTGCTGCTGCTCGCCACCAGTCCCAGATCACACAGCCTGCACCCGCTCAGGTCAAGGGTCCGACCGGTGGTGAGATGGCGGCTGCGGTAGATGCTCCTAGCTCGGAGGCTTATGGGTACTACTCGCCTGCTCACGCTACGGGCTCTTAGTCGCCCAAGACGGGGGGGGGGGGGGACTACGCATGAATGGAAACCGCCCGAGCCTCTTTGCTGAGGTAGGAGGACGAGGACGTAGAGGCAAGGGAGGATTATTGGTCTGCATAACCCCACCGGTCTGATCTGGATCTAGGTGAGGTAGCCGAGCCCAAAGTGTGTGTGTGTGTGTGTGTGTGTGTGTGTCTCGCGATAGCAAGAGAAGGCTGGGTTATCAGCATCTTGCTGTGTGTATAAAACCTCATTGCATTTACATCTAGCGAGGGCGAACTTTCTTTGACATGACGATATATAATATCATAATATAGACTGATACCCTGAAGCAACTGCGAGTCCATTCCAAGACTACAAGACTGTAGCGAATCGTTCCGAAGATTAAGAATTGTGACAGCTATGAACAAGAACCACCAGAACTGTGCTACACACGCCAATCATACATGTTCTCCAACAGCAGCCCTTTCTTTGTTCAAGTCTGAGACAATCGATGGGACCCAACGGTCAACAGGATATATACTGTAAGATTCCTCCACTTATTTTAAAGTTAAGCCCCAACGATCCCCGCGAGACCGGAGCCGCCACTGATACAGTCAGTATACCGCCGGCATCTGGTGAGCCGCTGCATATACGACCGGCACGGATAAGAAGCAAGTATTACTACAGTGTATAGTAATGGATACTCCTCCCCCCTTCCCCTTCATCTTGAACTCCTCCCAAACCTGGAATGTTGCCCACGGCGGTCTGTCTGCATACATACAAAAATATATATCAATATATAAATAAACCTTGAGAGGTTGGCACAGGGGACAACGACGACCACAGCCAAAACCGGTCAGCAGCCCCCCGCCCCTCCCCCCCACCAACCGACAAGGGGCAGCATGTCGGCCAGAGACACCCTCGACGCAGCCATCGCCCGCTTCAGAGCGCGCAACCCGCGCTCCGAGGCGCTGCATAGACAGGCCATCAAGACGTTACCCGGCGGCAACACGCGCACGCAGTTGTACACGTTTCCCTTTCCAGTGTGTATGAAGTCTGGCCAGGGATACCAGGTCACTTCTGAAGATGGTCATGTGTAAGTGGGTGTCTCCCTTCAAAGCACACCACGTACGTCTCATATATATATATATATATATATACAAAAGTGACCTTGACACATAAAAATGAAATTAAACTTCCTCTCTTAACACTTATCACACAGATACACAGACATGGTAGGCGAGCTGACGGCAGGCCTGTACGGGCACTCCCACCCCACCATCATCACCACCATCAAGAACATCCTCGACAACGTGGGCCTCAGCCTGGGCGCAACCACCGCCCAGGAGCACGTCTACGCCGCCGCTCTCTGTGATCGGTTCTCCCTCGAGCGCGTGCGCTTCTGCAACTCGGGCACCGAGGCCAACCTGCAGGCGATCATGGCCGCGCGCGCCTACACGGACAAGCGCCGCGTCGTCGTCTTCTCTGCTGGGTATCATGGCGGGGTGCTCGGGTTTGCGGACGGCATGCCCGGGCCGGGGACGGTGGACAGGGAGGAGTGGGTGGTTATGGAGTACAACGACTGCGCGGGCGCGGAGCTGGCGATCCGTGGGCCAAATGTCGCGGCTGTGCTCGTGGAGGCGATGCAGGGCAGCGGGGGTGCGATTCCAGGGACATGTGAGTTCCTGAAGACGATTGAGGCTGCGGCCAAAAAGGTAAGCCAAACGAGAAACAAAGAGAAGAAGAAAAATGCTATTGCCCTCCCCGCCCCGCCTCATTTTCGGTTGGAGCAGTGTTTGACGTCTTCTCTCTCTCTCTCTTCCCCTCTCTCTCCCGGTTTTACAGGCTGGTGTAATATTCATCCTCGACGAGGTCATGACGTCCCGTCTGGCGCCTGGCGGCCTGGCAGAGGCCTACCACATCCAGCCCGACCTCAAGACCTTTGGCAAGTTCCTCGGCGGCGGCCTGGCCTTTGGTGCCTTTGGCGGTCGGGCAGAGCTCATGTCCACCTTCGACCCGACACTGGCCTCGACACACCCGCTGCCCCTAGCCCACCACGGCACCTTCAACAACAACACGCTTGTGATGCACGCGGGCCACGCAGGGCTGACCGAGGTGTACACGCCCGAGGTCTGCAGGGACCTCAACGCGCAAGGGGACCGGCTGCGCGCCCAGCTGGTCGCGCTGGCCAAGGGCACCAAGATGTCCTTTACGGGTTTTGGCGCCGTGATTGGGTCGCACTTTACGCAGCAAGGGCTCCAGGCCCTGCAGAGGTGCACGGAGGAGGACAGGACGCTGAAGCAGCTGTTCTGGTTCGAGATGATGGAGGAGGGCTTCTGGCTTACGCAGCGAGGCATATATGCCCTGATTCTTGGGACGCCGCAGGAGGAGCTGGACAGGTTTGTCGGGTGTGTGGAGGCCTTCTTGAACAGACATCAGACTCTTGTTCGTATATGATGAACGAGGAATATATAAATGTCATTCTTCGTCTTACGCAGTCCACCACTTCCTTTCCCTAGATACTCGACAAATGCTTTCAGCCATTCATGAGCACATGGTCCTCCGCTTCTGGCCCAGGAGATACCCTCGTCTTGGAGATACACCTTGAGTTCCGGCCTCTTTTGATATTGAGGTAGTTCTCTGTAAGAGCTGATTGAGTCTCATGGTGCCTGGGGAGGCGTGTTCTTCTCAGGATAGTAATGAATATGCTCGTTTCAGCTCAAGTCTGACCAGGAGCAACGAACTGACACCTTCATTCCTGGTACGCAAAGTCAGGAGGACAAACGTGTTAGTAGGCCAACTCCAGATGATCAATCAGACAGTATGAAGCAAGACAAAGCCACTGCCATGCGAATTTTCAGTGGACTCTGTCGTGACCTCGCAATTATGTAGAACAGACAGAGGGTCGTCTTAGAGGCTTCAGGGCCTAGACATGGCAGTGCCATTGGTAGCTAGCATGTCTAGTTACAGGGAGGGTCCATGCCGGGAGGAGCCGTCGCTCCAGCGCTGCACACCCTCCCTATAGCGGCAGCGCTGCCAGCCGCGCCAACGAACCCTTGGCAGGAAACATTTCGAAAACTAACTTGACGAACGACTTTCTGCTATATACTTTACTTTAACCAACAACCAACAACCACCAACACGCACGACAAAACACGACCTTGCCTCACCATCACGACTGAAGAAGAAGAAACAAATCTTCCTCTCACCATCTGACCCTCACCATACCATCCTCTCCTCCTCGACAACAACCCAATAACACCCCCAATGGATTACCAAAACCGCGCCGGCTCCAAGTTCGGCGGCGGCGGCGTCGCTTCCCACAGCGCAACCAACGCCGACCGCCGTGAGCGCCTCCGCAAGCTCGCCCTCGAGACCATCGACCTGGACAAGGACCCCTACTTCTTCAAGAACCACGTCGGCTCCTTCGAGTGCCGTCTCTGCCTGACCGTCCACCAGAACGACGGCTCCTACCTCGCCCACACCCAGGGGAAGAAACACCAGACCAACCTCGCCCGCCGCGCCGCCAAGGAGCAGAAGGAGGGCAAGGCCCAGATCGACCCCCAGACCGGCCTGCCCGTCGGCGTCGTGGGCGCAGGCTTTGGCGCCCTGGGCCTCGGCGCCGGTGCCACCCCGCGCAGGAACGTGGTCAAGATCGGCCGCCCGGGCTACAAGATCACCAAGGTGCGCGACCCCGTCACCAAGCAGCAGGGCCTCCTGTTCCAGCTGCAGTACCCGGACATCGGCCAGGGCGTCGTGCCCCGGTGGCAGATCATGAGCGCCTTCAGCCAGCGCGTCGAGGAGCCCGACCGCGACTTTCAGTACCTGTGCGTCGCCGCCGAGCCGTACGAGACCTGCGGCTTCAAGATCCAGGCGCGCGAGCTTGACAAGCGCGAGGACAGGCAGTTTGAGTTCTGGGACCCGGATGCAAAGGAGTACTGGGTGCAGATCATGTTTATGACGGAGCGCGAGGAGAGGTTCAATGCCGCGCCGGGTCTAGGTGGCAGGAGGTGAGGAGGTGGTCGTGGTGGGTCGTGGTGGTCCAAAGGTGTCACGACGGCAGCAAATGATATTTCAAGACAAAGAATATTGACTGAAGAAGGGAGGAGCTGGGAAGATGGTGTTTACATGGCACACAGAGGGATCATCAAGGCGAATGGCCGGTGCGGCATTCGACGACGACCTGGCCGTCCCTCGAGGGCTAGAGTCGATATGCATTCACGCACGGAGGCAAGACACAAGTCAAGTGTAAGACATGATTGGCACGCGACATGGCAGGTCATCATATAGGCTGACTGAAGCTCATTAGGGCTTTTCGAAACGTACAGCGTCAAACTACTAGACCACCGACAGTGCTCACAATTAGTAGGCAGGAGCGGCGAGGATGAAAGGCGGAGGCCGTAATATTCGGGCCTGCTCACTCAAAGAGACGGTATATATATACACTTTCTCATGCAATTCTTGGTCAAACGATTCGGTGCCAGCCAATACATCTATCATCATGACTGTAGGTTCTATCATGCATCCCGTCCTATGATTGTGACTGTCTCAACATACATACAGCTCACGCTTCTTCATCATATATCATCATCCAATGCCTTTGCCTTGCATAGCTGTCTCTGGTGTCTTGATCTCTCTCTCCCCCTCTCGATGCTTGCTTGTAATGCTCATAATTTGAGTTGGTACTCTTGTGATCTTGCTCATGTTCGTTTGACATTGCGTTCGATCCCGTCTAACTCGACTCGTGCCTAGCACATCTGTGCCATGCTCCCCCTTCGACCACCCAACAGGAAAACCAAAAGGCAAACAAGGTTTGGGGGGTTGTTTGCCATTCGCTGACCCGCCTTTACATAATGCTTCATGCCGAGTTTGCAGAATTGTTATATATGCGCAAGAATGCTTGGAAAATGCACCAAAAAAAACAAAAAGTCAAACATAGGTTTCGGGACGGGGATGGCTTCTCTGCGGAGGATGGAATTGTCGCCTCGAGTGCTCGCACTAATCACGCACGGCATGAGATATGTCGGCCTCTATAGCAAAGAAGAATCCAACCAGGAACTGGCTCTATTGGACCTTAGGCTCATCGGAAGTTGTTATCAAACCGCTTGAAGGTATAACCAATGAACGGCAGGCTCATCTCAGGAGCCTCTTCCACCTCACCCATCTTCTGAGCCGCGACCTGTGCCTGCTGCGCCTTGAGAAGCGTGGCGTTGTCGGTCTGGTCGATCTCGTCCGTGGGGAAGTATGTCGTATCGATGTTGCTCGTGAGGCGCGGCTCGAACGGAGCCCGGATCCGCCGCAGTGAGTCGAACTCAACACCGCGGAAGAAGGCGTGGCTCTTGATCTCGTGCGCACCACCACGGCCCAGGCGATTCTCTGTGTTGATGATAAGGCTATTATCCCCCCCCCCCCCAAAGTTAGTATCAATACTTTGTGCTCATCACATATTATATATATATTAGTATAGAGAATACGTACCTCCTGATCAGGTTTTCCGCCTCCACGCCCAGCGTGATATCGTCCGGGAAGTACAGGCTCTGCCTCCAATTGACGATCTTGCGGTAGGTGTCGTGGCTGTCTTCGGCACAGAATGGCGGCCAGCCCACGAGACACTCAAACATGATGGTACCCAGACTCCACCAGTCACAGTCGAAGCTGTATCCGTGGCCGGTGAAGATCTCGGGCGCGATATAGTCGGGAGTTCCGACGGTAGAGTAGGCCATCAGCCTTCGGCTCCGCCGCCAGTCGTTGATCTGCGCCCGGTTCGACACGGTCAAGTTGATCTGATCGATGGCGACCGAGTTACGGTCGCGAGGCCGGTTCGACTTGCCCTGCAGGAGCTGTTGGTAGTAGTTGTTGTCGTGGAGCTTGTGGAAGCCTGTCGACAGGCCAAAATCAGTCAGCTTGACGTGTCCACCGCGGTCGAGGAGGATATTGTCAGGCTTGATGTCTCTGTGTGTGTATTGCACTGTCAGCGCCGTAGCCCAGGCCCGAATTACACACGTATACATTATCTTTCTTTCTTCTAGCCTGAGACGTACCTGTGGATGAAGCCCAGCTTATGGACAGCCTCGATCGCGAGGACGATCTCGGCAATGTAGAAGCGCGTAATATCCTCCGAGAAGATCTCGTACTTGATAAGCATGGTCATTAGATCACCACCGGGCAAGAACTCCATCAGCATGTATAGGAAGTTGGCGTCCTGGAAGGTGGTGTAGAGCTTCACGACCCACGGGCTGTCGCTCTCGGCCAGGATATCTCTCTCGGCGCGCACGTGGGCCAGCTGGTCTTTCTTGAACATCTCCGTCTTGATCAGAGACTTCATGGCGTAGACCTTAGCATCTGCTTTTTTCTGCACCAGCTTGACCTCACCGAAAGCGCCCTTGCCAATAATCTTGACCGTTGTGTAGTTCTCGGGCTTGTCCTTGGTGCGCAGGAAACGGAGGTAGGAACCCTCGCGGCGGCCGCCGGTAGCCCAGATCTGTTCCTTGCGGGCCAGGGGTTGGTTCGGCTCGGACAGCTTCTGCTCCATCTCGCTCTGCCTATACACACACACAAATAAGAGAAGTTAAAGATGTCAGTCTTGTAAATCTCATCTAGGGACACACATGATCCGTCCTGGCGTGCAGGCAGGGGTGGCAGTCCCGGTCAGGAACCGGGGGGAGGGAGGGGGGGGGGGGGCTTCCTCTTACCTCTGGTTGCGCTCTCTTGCCCGCTTCACGCTGTCCTTGAAGAAGTCTGCCGCCAGCTGGGAGCACTTCTTCTGGTTGTTGTTCGCATTGGAGCCGAACTTGTCCGGGTTTCTCTCAGGAGCAGTCTCGAATTCGGCGTAGGAGGGTTTCGACCCGGGCTGGCCAGGCATCGGGGCGTTCAGGTAGCTGTAGTTGGTTGGCTGTCCGCTGCCGCCAGCAGTTCGAGGCCGCTGGGCGCCAGCTGGAGAGGGACCTCTGGAGCCGTAGCCGCCAGACTGGGCAGCTCCGCCGAGGTTCTGGTGGGAGAACTTGTGCGCCAGGCCGGTGTTGGGGTCGTTGCTGGCACCAGGTGTGCGGAGACCGCCCTGGGCGAAGTCGGTATGGTGGCTGGCCATGGCTTGAGCTTGGTAACCGGCAGAGTATTGCTGCTGCTGCTGCTGCTGCTGCTGCTGCTGGTTGGGCAAAAAGTAGCCAGGCTGTCCGTAGCCGTACTGCTGCTGCTGCTTCTGCTGCTGGGCCAGTGGCTGTTGAGCCTGCTGGGTTCCCTGAGGAGGGTATACAGGTTGAGGGAAGGTGGAGGGCGTGGTGGGATAGGCCCGGTCAGAAGAGGAGGGAGCACCTAGACGATTGTTGTTGTTGGTGTTGTTGTTGCCAATGTTCAGGTACAACCTGTTCCCCTGATTATCCATTGTACATGAGCCAGCTGTCGTGGAAATGGTCGGGCCGGTGGGGGATTCTTGGCTTGTACAGTCGTTAGTCGCGTGTCCGTGTCCGTTTTGCTAAATCGACGGCAAAAGGGAGGGTCCGGCCCTGGGATCCTCTCTCTACTCTCTCTACTCACTGTCTCTCTCTCTCGCTGGCGGAGGTAGATAGACGCAGTGGAGGGGAAAGGGGGCGGGCGGGCGGGCGATGTCGGTGGGCCAGGAGCAGCGGGATCCAGCAAATGGAAGGTCAACGGTAGTGAGCTCTGGACTGCTCGAGGGGTGGATCCACTTCAGAGGATTGTAGTGAGTGGGCAGCGGTGAGGGCAAGCGAAAATGACCAGTGCCAAGGTAAGGGTCCAGCAGAGACAAGACAAGAGACAGACAACAAACAGTCTCGACCCTGTCGTCACTCAATCCAATCCAATGCCACCTTTGAAAGGAGATTGAGAACGAGTGAGGGCCCTCCACAGCAGATGAGAGGATCTATCTCACCAACGGGGTAGACACAAGTAAGGTGTCAGGGGCTTGTCTCTGAAGGGACTGTGCGGGGACGAGGAGGAGGAGGAGGACGAGGAGGAGGAGGAGGGACACTTTGCTGAGTCTGTCGTTGCCGCAAGTGGAACACAATGTCGAGTCAGGCAAGAAGCTTGCTGAAGAATGGAAAGAAAAAAGGCTAAGCAAGGCCTGGAAAGTGCAAGTTCGTCAGAGTCCAAGTCCCTGGAAGAGAAGAAACACAACCAATCAGCTGTTCTGGAGCACCATGAGCAGATCAACCTTAAATCCTGGACCAAAAGTTGGAAGGGGGGGGCAATATGTTGGAAAGGAAGTACTACTGAATGAAAAACTCACTATGGTATAATGTTCCTTGTTTTATGTTAATATTGGGTGGGAAACTTCCAACACATAGCACAGGAGGTCCTGAGCAGAGAGGCTAGAATGCATACACTCTGGAGAGAAACAGACGCTCTTGAGGTGGTTTTCTCGCGGGTTGGAGATGCACAACTTTTTGCCTCACTGCTGTTAGAGAAAAGGGGGCAGCAGCTTCTTCTGCTTCCCTTTTCTGTCTCTTGTTTCCTCTTCTTTTTCTTTGCTTGTTTTCCTCATCCAGTTTTCTCTGACAAACCCTTCCCCCTGAACCAGGGTTGCACCTCAAGCTATTAGCGAGACGTGCTACCAGGATGGCGGCCAATGGGGGGGAACCTCGGCCGCTACAAGCTCTAGATTCCACACCTTTGGAAAGCCTCAACGGCTGGCTGGCTGGCTGGCTGGCCGGCTGGCCGTTGCGTCTCCGAAATAGAATGTGCACTATAACAAGAGCTATTATTATGTAACGATGAGATACCTGGATACATTACCCTCTCTTCGTTACAGAAATTCATTGCCGTCTTCTTGTGGATGAGATACTCCTGCAGCCATGGATAATTTCGACCTTGATGGCGCCTGTGCTGACTGAGAGAGGACTTCCGTCTTCCACCCGTGGTACCATCAACAGATAGAAAGCATCCACCACCCCTTTTGGTCACTTATCAGATCTGATTATCTACTATGAGACAAAAATGACACACTCACTGAATATCAAAGGCTGGTGTGTGTGTGTGTGTGCGCCATGTGTAAGCTCATGAGGGCGTTGAGAGATGGGTTTAAAATGCTTTGCCCCAGGCTCTTCTTTTCAATGTAGAATTATACCATATAGAAGCCCAGAGAAGGCCCCCCGTGTTTTGAGCTAAGCAATGTACCCTACGTACCCTATAGTATGCGAGGATCAGTGCTAATTCAAGGCCGTCTTCAGTATTAAAAAAAAATATAGAGCACTGTTGTCAAAGAGATGGCTACAGGGTCTGTCTGGCAAAGGGTGCGCGCCCAAGTGGACTGAACCCTGAGCGAGTGCCTAGCGTCATAGCTGGGCCCGCCTAGGATAGAAGAGAGGGTAAGAGCGAGAGACTATCTTATCGGCAGCTTATCGCCTAACCGAACGTGATTTTTTTCGGACATTGGGTCAAATTTCAAGCTCGACTTCGCGATTTCGCAACGCAACCTGGTCGTGATCGTCATCGCGCTCTTTTCTGTGCAGTTCGGTTGCCTCGTTCTTTCGTGCAATTCTCAAAGAGTACAGGACGCTGACCACCTCGGCCAGAATGGCTGAACCTACTCCCCCAGCCGCGTCGTCGGCTGCAACACCGGTGAGCCCCCACCATCTGATCCTGTAAATTTTGTGTTGGATGCTTCTCACAACGATGGCAAGAACTGACAATTGTTCCCTCCTCTCTTCAGTCCCCTCCTGTACCGTCCTCCTCGTCGTCGACAACCACGGCTCCCAAGCCCAAGCCCGTCCAGAACCCCGCCCTCCGTATGATGGGCCTCCCCGCCCTCCCACGCAAGCTCCCGTCGCGCAACTGGCTCATATTCTGGACCCTGTCCGGCACCCTCACCGCCGCCATCATCTATGACCGCCGCGAGAAGCGCCGCGCTACCGCCCGCTGGGCCCACGCCGTCTCGCATCTTGCCAAGGAGCCCATTCCCGGCGGCAACCCCTCTGCCATGCCCCGCAAGCTGACCATCTACCTCGAGGCGCCGCCTGGTGACGGGCTGCGCGTCGCGCAGGACCACTTCAGGGAGTACGTGAAGCCTGTGCTGGCTGCGAGCGGGCTCGACTGGGAGTTCAGACAGGGACGGCAGCAGGGGGACATCCGCGCCGTGGTGGCCGAGGAGGTGCGGAAAAGAAGGCGGCGGGTGGAGAGGGACATTGGTTCCGCCGACGCCATAGAAGAGGGAGAAGACCTGCCTACAGACGACGACTTCATTGAGAATTTTAGGAGACAGCACGGCATTCCAGAATATGACGGTGTGCGGGGCGACGTCGTCATCGGGCGGCACACATGGAAAGAGTACATCCGGGGTCTGCACGAGGGCTGGTTGGGACCGCTGAAGACGCCGCTGCACGCACAGCCTGACCCCGAACCCGAGAAGAAGGAAGGCGACGAGGAAGAGCAAGAGAACAAGACCAAGAGGCCGCGGCAGCCCAAGCCGTATAACTCGGTCGACGACTATGCGACGGCCCACCTGCCGCTGCTCATACCAGCCGAGCTGGGACCATCGGCCCCGATCCCCTTCCCCCACATCCTGGGTTTCCTGAACACGCCAACCCGCTTCTATCGTTTTTTGACGAGGCGACGTCTGGCGGATGAGATAGGCGCCGAGGTCGCAGCCGTGTGCTTCGCCACGTACAGGGAGTTCCGGGAGGTGGGAGATGCCAACAGCTCGGATATGGACCATCAGTGGGAGCAACAGACAGCGCTGGCACACGAGGAGCAGGACTGGCTGAAGAGCGTCTGGAAGAGCGACGCGGATGTCGTCAAGGAGAAGAAAGCCGACGAGGACGCCAGCCCGACCGCGGCGGGGAGCGAGCTCGTGGACGGCTCGGTGCTGCCTGCTGCTCCAGCCAAGGAAAAGATATGGCCCAGGCCCGTGGTGCTCGACCCGCGCATCGCCATGCGCATGAGGAGATTCGAGCTCCTGCCAGAGGACGAGAAACGCGCAAGGGAGATTGTGGTCCCGGAGGAGGAGGTCGAGGGGTGGATCAAGGGCAGCTTGAGAAGTCTGTGGCGATGGGCTACCGACAAGACCGAGAGCGAGAAGAACCGCATACCTAATGTTGGAGATGTAGACTGAGTGAGCTACATGACGACAAGAGAGAGAGCCACGGGAAAAGTCTCACTAGGCGATGTTATGTACTTATAGCCTGATCATCATCCCTCAGTCACATATAGAAACTTGCATCGAGCGGGGCATGTCTGTTAGACGGTATCACCAAGCCATTGGGAGGGGGGGGGGGGGGATAAAAAAGTAGGTTTGGTAGGAGCTGCATATTGCCAGACCAAGACCTCACTCATAAAGGGATAGAAGCATTAATTAATAGCTCAAGCACTCCTCTTCACGACATGACAAAGTCTTTCTGCATCACCGTGACATCCAAGGAACCGGACCTCGTTCCATTAAAAGCAGCTGATGGATATAGAACCTTTCCTACCCCGGCGACGTTCCGTCGGCCCATACTTGTGTGTCTTGTGTGTCTCAATCGCTGTCGTCGTCTGAGCCGTAGTCCACCAGTTCTGCTTTCGGCTTCGTGGAGGGACCGCCAGCAGCAGCAACAGGGGCAGCTCTCGCCTCAGGGGCAGGTCCACGCGCGTCTTCGATCTTGGCGCCAACAACCGGCTCCTTTTCGTCCTCTGCCTTCTTCTTCTTCTTCTTTTTCTTCTCTTTCTCCTCCTCCTCCTCGTCTCCGTTCTCACCGTCCCCAGCACCCCCACCAACACCACCACTCGTCCGCCTCTTCACCCCCTTCAGCAACCCATTATCCAAACCCCCCTTCCTCTTCCTCTTCCTCCTGCCAACCGCCCAACCCCCATCAACAACATCTACCCCTAACTCCTCTTCCTCCTCCTGTCCCCCCCCTCCTCCACCACCTCCTGCTCCTCCATCCACAACCCCCTTCTGCGCCTCCCGAAACCCCCGCAACCCTTCCTCCGTCTCCCGCCGCACCCTCTCCTCCTCCTCCTTCTTCCTCTGCACCACCTCCTCCAGGAACCCAACCTCGTCCTCGTCCAGCGCCCGGAACTGGTGCTTCAGCCTGTGCGCCTCCTCAAACGCAGCCTGTTTGGCCGCCTTGTTCGCCTGCAGCACGTCGTACAGGCTCCGGCTGTCGTCCTGGGCTGCTGCAGCGGCGGCGGCGGCGGCGCTGCGCGCTCGCTCCTTTTCGAGCTGGGACTCTACGGCGGCCCATTCTTCAGACCTTTTGGCGGTGGTGGTGGTGGTGGATGATGAGGATGATGCGTTGTTGGAAGAAGGAGCGGGGAGGGGCACATGTTCTCCTGTTTTGGCGTCTATTGCGCCGCTGGAGATGAAGCGGGACGACATGATGCGAAAGAAGGATGGATGGCTGGTGGTATTATTGTCGGCGTCGTTGTCGTCGTCGTCGTCGTCGTCAAGGTCGGGGAGGTGGGGAAGAGCAAAGAGACAAGGCAAGGAGAGACGCTGAGAATAGGAATTATGCCCAGTGGTCTTGTTCTTCTCTCTCCTCTTTTTTTTCCCCCTCCTTTTCTCTTCCTTCTTGCTTCTATGTGTGTCTCTCACCTCTCACCTCCCCTAGTAAGAGTCGTTGTGATGTGATGAGATGGAGGTGCGAGTTTGTTGCAGTTAGGGTAATCATTGGTTTGTTACGGGGGGGTGAGTGAGGATGTTGCGGAATGAGAAAAGAAACCCCCCTGCCGCAGGCTCAAGGGCCCGTCCATCCGTCCATTCCCTTAGCTCCTCGCTCATAGCTCAAATCAACCTAAGCCCCCCAACTCAACGAGGTTACAGAATATACATTTCATTTCTGTATCGCCAAATTTTTTCTGGGAAATGAAATAGAATAAGATAAAATAAAAAGAACAAGAAAAGGAGGAGAAAAGGAGGAGAAAAGGAGGAGAAATCCTGCTCCCTTACAAGATTGTTTCTAGCCTTTAGTTCATGAGTCAACCCAGTTCACACTTCAGCGAAGTCTGGCTTCTTCCATCGTCCCCACCTGCTTTTTCTTTCTTCTCTTCTCTCTCCTCTCTCACCTGACCAAATTACCGAAGTCTCAACGGCCAACTGCAGCCGTCTTACCAGTGATTACCCTGCACCAGGCTACAATTACAGATACAGTACATATACAACCAAGCTCGCCAGTCACGAACCCTCATGTGATCGAGTAATAAATGATGTGCTTAAAGCGTTATCTTTGGTTTTCAGTATTGTTATGGTATCTAAACGCTGTGCTGTGCTGTGCTTTGCGTTACTTTTCGGCCAGGGCGGACCTGGTATGCCTTATATCACCACCTCCGTCTCTCGTACCGCTGCCTGGAGTGTTGACACATTCGCACCTGTATCTCAAACACATCACAGTTGCTCGTTGGCTTGATAGGAGCACGGAAGCCCTCGCGAGACGGATGGTCGAACTTTTTTGTAAATCACCTTCCCTCTCCCCCTTCAACCTTAAGACCTTTCCGGTCAAGGCTTTTTTTGTTGGGTGCTACTCCCTCGGTTCCATTCTTTTTCTGTGCCAATAACAAAAGACCCCTTTTGTTTTCATCCCTTCTTGTACCCATCTGAGGAACTCTTCATCGCATCATGAGTGTGGAAGGTAGCAAATGTAAGTCCACCTCTGTTCCAGTATAAAACAAAACGAAGAAGCATTAAAAGAAAAAGAAAAAAAGGAAAGCAGGACTAATCAGAACAACCGACCGTGCCACCTTCTATGAATGCCAATCAAAGGATATCCTCTAAACATGCGTGTCATGCCGAATGGAAACCAGACAAGGTACAGTGGAATAAAGATATATGCCTCAGGTCGACGACAGCAAGTCCCCCAATGCCAGCTCTGCTTGGAGATTGGGCACATCGTCTGGGCGACGCTGACGTAAACCAACCCTCGGCCAACGAATGTAACGAAGACAAATCATGTGGAAACAAAATACAGGCCAAACCGTGACAGGCTCGGGGGGGTATGAGAAAACAAGAAATCACCGTCTTCCTCCTGAAACAAGATGTATCAGACCTTAAGGGGGGGAAATGAATAAAGAAAAAGAAGAAGGAGAACAAAAAGCACTTAAGTCCACCGACTGCCCGAAATAATCAAACTTTTTTTTTGTGTAAGCAGGTTGATGACGCGAGAATGAGTGCTTCGAGACACCCCTGACCGCAGATCGTGGCAATGGTGAAGCATCGAGTTCAAGGTATCGGCCATGGTTCGGAGGCAGAATTAAGTCGGCATGCGAAAGGCTGACTAGGTCCGAAAGATGTCCTGTAGCGGCGGCTAGGTGATCTTTTGTCGGTTTAATACCAGACTCGTTCACCTCTCATGTCGCGTGTCGAGTAGCCAGAAGCCAAGACGCGTGGAGACCAGTTGAAAATGTCCATCTCAGCGCGTTTCGTTGCACCACCGTTGTTGTTTGAAATTTTCTCCCTTGGCATCTGGAACCGTGAAGATGCCACGCCGTTGATTTTTTTTTCCGATCGAGGAACGTAACTGATGTGGCCATTGCCGAAGACCACCTGGTATTATGTCCGTCAACGCCCATGAATGAGATGGCCAAGCGTAGCCATGTATCGTAGAGAACGAGAGAACCGTGAAAGAAAAGAAAAGAAGAAGGAAAGTCATTAAAAGCGAGTCGGCGGCGTCGCGATCGTGCCAGCCAGGTTTATCGACCTAGCAGTGCACAGTAGAACGGGAGCTGGCTCAGGGCAGCCCGGAGGCGCCCCATGGAGAAAGACTCCCCGTCCATCAGACGCAGACCCGAGCTATATCGGTGTGGGTATGTGAACACCTGAGCTGGTGCCGAGACTCGGTGGGGTATCAGAATGCAAATTGTATCGTTGGTCTCGATCCGTGACCGCCCGGCAATGCGAATGCACAAACTCCATCCATGTGTCCTCACCGGCCATGTAGGGTCGAAGCCGGCTCTGATGTGACCGCGGTCTATTCCCGACTCCAACAAAGTAGCAGATGGGGGGTTGTGTTTTAACCCAGGACAGCCTGGCCATAGGCAGGAGCAGCCATGAAATAGGGCTGCTGAGACTTGGCACCGAAGGGACCCGTGCAGTTAGCGCAGTTGCACTCTGCAACATTCATCTCCCAGATATTCTGGCCGTTGTAGTAACCAGGATAGTGAGGGTGGCGATGTTGATGGTAGACGTTGGGGACCGAGTTCTGGCGCGAGTATCGGTGGCCCTGAAAGTCGTTGGCAAAAGCTCGGTTAAACCAATCACCGTAGAACTGGCCATTGCCCGAGGTCGTAGAGGTAGGGTACTCGGGAGTGCCGTAGCCAGAATCGGGAGGCGTAAGCGGGGCGCTTGACCACGGGCCAGCCGAAAACTGGTTCCAAGACACCTCTTGGGGACGGTAGGCAGTTTGTTGCTGGGCCTGCTCGTTGCGCTTGAGGCTGGAGAGACGCTCGTATTCGGCGACCTGCTGCTGGTGCCAGATATCGTACGCCTGGGTACGGACGGGACGGTTGAAGTCGGTCTGGATGGGAGTGACCAGAGCTGCGAGTCTCTCGCGGCTGGCCAGAGTCTGCGCCATCTTCTTCCTGGCCGCCCACTCACTCCAATTCTCCAGCCAGGCGTTGTAGTCCTGGCTCCGGTCGAGATCGACATAGAGATTCCACTCAATGCCGACCAGCCACTCGGCCTCAAGCTTGTTCAGCTCCGCGACCTGGATACCGGACACCTCGGACCAAGAGCGGTTCTGGAAAGTGTTGTCGTCGAGGAACTTGCTGCCGAGGAGCAAGGCAATGGTCAACATTCGCCAGACTTGGCCCTCGTGCGGGTGGAAGGAAGCCCCGGACATCCTGATGCCGTTCACTCGCTTAGAGAGGTAGTTCATGCCGAGAAGAATGGTCGTCTTAGGGAGACGCGTGGAAGACAGGATCTGAGAGCAGAACTTTCGGAAAGCGGTTGTGACGGCAGATCGAGGGGTGATCAGCTCGACCGCCATCTCGGCAACATATTCGGCCATCATGTCGACCTCGTAGTCGAGGACAGCACAAACACCTCCACCAGGCATCTTGTCGGATTGCTGAGGAGCTGGTAGGTGGAAAAGATGATCTCGAGGAGAGTGGGGGGGGGGGGTTAGAGCGATCTGCTTCTAGCACCTGGACGTCAAGCTCAGCTATGTGGAAGCGCCACTGTTCGCCGGCAGAAAATTCCAAGGCTGAAGAGTCGTGGGGGTAGGCAGGAAAGATGGTGTCTTAGTGAGATGCCTGCGCCATAAAGAGGTTCCAAGTTTTATCGTCCGGAAGAGTCTTGAATTGTCGCGGGGAGAGGACGTGGTCGAACTGATGTCTCAAACGCAACGATACGAATGCAGTGAAGAGTCGTAGGGCGTTGGCGAGAAGTTCAAAACCAAAGAAGTGTTGTATCGAGTGACACTGTGTGTTGGGCCCGTCGAGGACTTCAGGTGATGGATCACTGAAGGTTGCGCAAAACGGGCTGTAGGTCACAGGATAGATACGATCTTTGCGCGAGGGCGAGAGATCGAGGGAGTCCTTGCACACACGACTGGGTTGTCGAGGGTCAGTGAGGCTGATCTCGCAGTGCAGAAGGCAAGAGAACAAGATGTTGAGTCCGTCTGTGTTGCCTTGGAACCTGACACACAAAAGAAATTGCGTCAGGCGATTGCAGGGCTGAAGAGGTAGTGAAGGACTCGGCCAGGAGGTGGGGGAGTTGATGGCCGAACGGAGGTGGAAAAGAGAAAAGAGGGAGAAGAAAAGAGACGGGTCAGATGAGGGTGAGACACGACTCGAGGGCGGAAAAGGGATGAGGACTAACGAAAACTTTGAAGTGGAAAAGCTTCGCAGTGATCGCTCTCGCCGTCAAAAAGAAGGATGGAGGAGGGAAAAGTCGCGGGCGACGAGGACGAGGGAAGGCTGTCCAGGTGCCAGGTGACTGATGGGGGAGGTAGTAGGAGTAAAAGGTGAGAGAGAGGTGAGGGAGGGAGAAAGAGAGAGAGAGGAAATGGGCGAGGAGTGCCGAGTCTCAAGAGTGTGGTAGAGAGATTTAGTAACGGAGACGACGAACCAGGGTGGCCAGCAGACGGAAGACGACCTGGACCCGGACCTGGCCCTGGCCCTGGACCCAAAACAAATGGGGTTCCGCGTGTGGTGGATCCGTGTTGTCAAATTGACCGAGCAGTAAGATTACCACTGGCAAAGCCACCAGAGACTCTCTCTCTCGCGCGCTCTCTGGCACACACAACAACGGCCGCCCTCCAAGGGACTTTCGTGGAGATGAGCCAGATGCTGTTGATGCCGTTTCTGGACTGGCCTCCCTTTGGTCTGAATTTTTTTGGGGGTTTTTTTTTCTTCCTTCTCTTTTTCTTCTTTTCTTTCTCTCTTTCTCTTTCTCTTTTTGGGAGAGGAGGAGGAGGAGGAAGGGGGGAGGAAGAGGATGAGATAAGTGGAGGGCTGACCTGACAGACAGGTATGTGGCAACGAATGCACGATGATGAGATGAGATGAATGAATAAATGAACTATGACTGACTTGAAAATGAATGTATGGCTACTGACCTCGGATGCTCGGCCTAGCGTCGTCCTCTGGGAAAATCAGGGAGGAGGATGAGGCGAAGGGCTGTCGCTGGAAGGCTCGGCGTGACGAACCTTGGTTGGGACTTTGATCCTGATCTTGCCAGATCCCTTGACGAGTTGCAGATCCGCTACAAACGGCTGAGGTTGCAAGGTGTGGGGATACACACAGTAACAGATGACGGCAGGTGGCTGCAGAAACGGTGCTGGAGAGAGGCAGCAGGGAGGGAGGGTGTGTGGGTGTGGTGTTATGATGGGACCTCCGTAATTCGTTCTCGTTCGTGTTTTTTTCTTCTTTCTCCCTTGCCGTGTCGTGTCGTACCGTTTCGTACGGCGCCAGGTACTGCTGACGACCTCAAGCTTGAGGACGCGGTGGTGGTTGCTGCTGGCGCTGATACTGCTGCTGTTGTTCTTTGGGTCTTTCCTCAGGTGTTTGACCTCGCTCCTGTGGTCAAAATGGCGTACGGACGTACGTCTTGTCTCGTATTGTTTGCCTGCGAGATTTACAGGCGTTTGCTTTTGTCTCGTCTTTCCTGTCCTCTTGCTCGAAACGCCAGATGGGAAATGTGGGTCAGGCAACTGGTCGGATAACGGGTCCGAAAGGGTACTGGACTGAACAGGCTACAGGACACGAGGCCGATGGGTATGGGTCGGTGGGATAGATCAATGGGCGAGGTGGGCTCGCTATTGTCCTGTAAATGTAATGTAGTTCACACCACCAGTGTCGTATTGTGTTGTACAAGTACCGGGATCCCTGATTGGAGCAACACAAGAGTTGATTCGGCCGCAGGTCGCAGCTGGTCGGGACGGTAGAACAGACGGGGGAGGAGGATTCTGTTGTTGACAATAATAGAGGCAAAGGGGGAAAAAAGAGAGGGGGGCGTGAGAGGAGGAGGAGTAAAGGAGAGATTGACGATTATGACAGCATGACAAGAGGAGGGTATGTATAGAGTAGTGGAGGAGGAGGATTGGAAAAGGAACAAGAAAGAGGGTGAGAAGCTGTCGTTTCTGGATGATGCAAATTGACCTGTGCTGGTGATCTGAGCGACGACTGCTGGCGAGTGACTTGAGGTTCCTGGCGTTCCCAGCTGGCAGGCCTTACTACTGTGGTGGATGACGACGGCATGCCACCTGGAGCCTGTGAAGGGCTGGTGCCAGGCGGTGCAGGCGCGGGTTGCAGATGCAAATCAACGGCAGGTTCAGTATTTTTTTTTCTTTAATTTTTTATTTATTTTTTTACCACCCTCCAGAAAGAGGCGCGCGTCATGTCAAAGGCAGCAGCGTTCCGGACAGGGCCTATTAGTCATTGGCACCTTGTAACAAAGGCGTACTCAGTAGGGGGAAGCCCAGTACAGATTTTTGTCTGTTCGTATGAGGCAAGACCGCCAGCCAAGCTACTTCGACAAGTGCTATACTTTATATCATAGTATGAGTTCATTGTGGCCACCTTTACAAGAGTCAAGACAGAATGTAGCGGACATCTGGACAAGAAAAAAGAAAAAGAAAAAAAATGGAACGGTAGGTGGAAAGGGAATAGCGTGTTATGGATGGAGGGCGGTTTCCTGTAGGACGTTGTCAGGGTCAGGCTAGAGTGAAAGGAAGAAAAAACGGAAGGGGGAAAAGATGGTAGGGGGGGAAACGGCGACAGGGGTCCGCCGTCGTAAGAGATTTTGCTGGCTGGATTGCTAAGCTGGTAATGGAAAGAGCCACATGTCTACTCCGTACTATGTATATACCACCCACACCCCCCCCTCCCTCTTTCCTCCCAGATCGCACACCCCCCTTCCCTCATCCCTCGCGCCCTCCCCCCGCCAGCCCAGCCAGGCCAGTTTCAGTGGATCTGATTTGCAGAGGCTGGTCCAGGGTGGAGTGACACGCGAGAGCAGGAGACCAAAGGACGACATCCTGGATCCCCCAGATGCCTTCCGCCCCTTCCCTCCATCATCCATCAGCCGGCCAGATGCCGTCGTCACCTTGGACTGCCAGGCTCGCCGCCCTTTTGGGCTTTGACATTCCAACGAAATTTTTCATCCAGCTGCTGCTGCCGCAGATCACGAGCGCGACAACAATCTCGTCAGCTGTGGCGACGACTGACTGGTCCTTTCGTCACTGTTACCCCGACGAAAAAGCTTGCCCCCCTCCTCCTCCCATCCAGCCTTTTTCCTTCCCTCTATACTCTCTCTCCCTCCTTCTAACACACACAAATTGATGACACGGCAACAAAAACTGCCAAGAACATTGAATGTCAATTTTCACGGTACCTACCATACAGTACGTAGTAGCAACAAACAACTGCACCAAATGCCGCGACAACACGGAGGGCACTGATCATTCCATGCCACCTGCGACCTGGGTTCGGATGGGCGCTATGGACAGAGGGCGGCACGCCTCCTTGTTCCACCCACGCATCATCCAGTCTCCACCAGTGGTTCCCGTATCCACAAAATGGCCCCACGGAGAAGTGCCCAAGATCATGACCCGCACAGGGCGTCTCGAGGTCCTTGTCGCTCCCAACCACGCCAACCACCCGTGGCCAACAGATCCGGGACCCTGAGGGCCCCGACTTTGCCAGCTCCCAGGAGACTGGGCAGTGGAGCAACCACCTGGAGGGGTTCTCTCTCCCCCCAGTAGGCCTTGCCTAGGCCTGTCCGCCACCCACTCACTGGTGGGCCACGCGAGTCCACCGCCTGCCAATGGTTGCTAGGTGCGCTAAACATTAAAAAACCTCACTAGACTCGAGAGTACTTCACCGCCTGTCCAACCAATGAAGCCTGTCATTTACAAAACTTGGGTCACCTCTCCTCCTTCGCCTCCTCGTCCTCCCCTTCTATCCGTGTCGACTGGCGGTGCCTAACTTGCACCCGGTCACACTCTTTGGCCCCGACCCTACCTCCGCCTGCGGGTCACGATGGACGCTTCCTGTGGTTCCTAGCCGGCATCATCGGCCGCAAAAGGCTCGCTGCTATGCTACACGGAGCACCACTCCCGTCCTGGTAGTGGCGTGTGTCTATTTCTAGCGTTTCTAGCACTGCACTCAAGGACCAACCGAGAGGCACACTTATCCGCGACACAGACCGGCCAAAAAAAAAAATTTCATGGATCTGCTGCGAGGCATACTACACCATCAACCGCCCACCCACCCCACTGCTAGATCAAATTCACATGGCACGAGGCACGCTGAACCCTGTGATGGGGTGTGAGTTTAACATACTGACCTGTCTTTGACACAATAGTCATGCACCAGCATCCCCGATTTTTTTGATTTTTTTCTCTATTGCCCTTAATTCGCGCGCGCGCTCTCTCTCACACCTCCAACCCAGCCAGCACAAGCCCCATGGGAAAAGTGGCTTTTCATTGAACGAACAGCATTGCTCCACTGATACGAAATCAAACGAACAGCAAGTTTCTATTGTGGGGCAAATTGGACAGACCGTCTTGCAAAGCCCCAGATGACACGGGGTTCTCGAAACCGCTGGGTGTGGACTCTCACTCGCAATTTCAACACCTGACGCTTGCCATTTTGTCCAGATTGCTTCGGCAACGGCAAGAAATGGGAATGGAACGCATGGCAGGTTGAGCGGGCGGGGAACGTTTCTCCTTTAAGACCCTGCAAAATGAGACTGAAATGCACTAGCCAACCCATCCTCAGTAACGAATATGGCAGGACGGGGCGCGGGGAGGGGGAAGGGGAGGGGGAAGGGGGGGGTGGGTGTGCTTGTGTGTGTGTGTGGTCCATTGGCCTTCCACCATCCTGGCAGGTGAGGCAGCACACCGAGTACCACAAACGGGTGGCTTCAACCATCTACTTTTGGTACTATAGTACCACTCTTCGTGTTCTTCATCATCACGATGAGAGATACTACACCACTCCTGTGTCCTTTGGGCCTCGCGCTACGATACCTTTTTTGTTCTCTCTCCCTTTTTTCCCTCTTTTTTCCCTCTTTTTTTTTTCTTTTTTTTTTTTTTTTTGGTCTTTGGTCACTTGTCAGCCGTCCCAGGCGGTGCGGAAGAGGCCCTCGCCGACATTGGGGCATAACCGCATCTGCCGCATGGCTGCAGCCCTCAAAAGAACGCAGACATGGGAGCTGAAGCTCCCGCCGAAACGGATTGCGGCGGCTACCCGTCAATTACCCATGACTTTTCCTCTAAAGAGAGACAGAGAGAGAGAAGATCCCCCCCTGTCCAGTCCCGTTTACTGAGGCTGGCGCTGCAGTCCATACAATCTAGTCATACTACTACTATTCTCAGACAGGACCCGCAGAATCCCAGAGCGCCAAAGTTGCCCCAGCCCCGAAGGTGGTTGGAAGATGATGATGGGCCGCGTCTGGCCGCGATGGCAACCCAACCAAAACGGTAGTCGTCCTTGCGAAGAAAGAAGAAGGTCCCCCCCCTCTCTCTGTCGTCCGCTTTCTATATCTGATAGTATGACACCCTCCCTCTCTTTGCGATTCAAATTGCGGGACTCGGTGGAAAACACTACCCTTGGCGTGGGACAAGAGAAACCGGCTTCAGCCAGGGAAGGAAAGAAGAAGAAAAAAACCCCCCAATACGAAGTCGAGTCAGTGTCGCATCAGTCGTCAGATTCCAGAAAGCAGCCGAGTCGCAAAAATCTTAAAACGGATATTGGGCGGCGGATTTAAAGACGTCCACAGGATCGAATCAGGGTCAGGTAGGGCCCCTTGTAATTTCAGAAACCGCGCCTCGTCCGGAGGGGAGGTGATCTTCTCAACTGCCAGTCAACGCGTCGGCACACAGAGAGATTGCAAAGCAAGCCGCGGCCTGCCTGCCCTCGTCATTCCTAAGCTCATCCATCCCGTATGCAGTACTACACGACAGGTCTAGGACAGAGATATTAAACTACTCTCAACAAAATGAGGCCGACGCCCACCTTCGCCGAGATCTCCTTGTCTACATCTTTTTTAACAGACAAGTGTTTCTTGGGAAGGGATCGGCAACACTTCCGAGACGAATCACTGGGTCGATCGAGTGTAGGGTTGCACTGAGCAACAGGGCATGAACAGGCAGGACATGGTATTATTGATGGAGCTGCTTCTCCGGGCGGGAACTTGCTGTCGCGCATCCTGGCACACACGCCTGGCAACCTCGAACGCCCCCAATGAATTTCCGCAGGTTCGGAAGCCCAGGTGCCAGTCTCATTCATTACCTTGCCTGGCTCGGCAAGACCATGCCGCGTACCAGGTTATTGTTACCTGAGGTGTCATGGCGTCCCGTCTCGGCGGTTCCGTCACCGTCAAAGAGGAGGGCAGGCCCAACTCGACAGTCTGTGAAGCGCCCCCAGCTGCCTAGAAAGCGAAACGGACCATCTCAACCTTTCCCGCACCTGCCGATCCAGGCGTACTAGTAACGGCCTTGTCGTCGATGCACTACTCGCCTCAGCAGTGTCACGTATTTGTCTGCGCCAGTGTTCGGACCACCACATTACGTTCGGGAGTACCTGACTTTTTCTTTGGGGGAATATTCTCCGAAATCCTGGGTGGGCTCTGACCCAACGAGACCAGTCACCCAAAAGGTTCAGCGGAGTCATTGACCTCGACAATGTAAATCAATGTACCTACTATGGTAGTAAGTTTTTGCAACCCCAATACTGCGACAGGGGGAAAACAGGAACTGGAACTGCACACCCCACGTGGAGACCCTTCGGGGGGCACACGAGGCACTATTATTATGCATACGATTATGTACGACCCGAGCTTGTCGGCGCTGCATCAGTGACAGCTCCCAACATGGCTGGCTACATATGTAGTAGTGAAAAAGGACCGTTTGTTCCTCCCTTGACTGCATCTGACACAGAGGAGATGCTGCGGCCGATCACCTGCCGCTGGATGTTACTCTGCTACCGTAAGGAGTGTGGGGGGACGGCCTTTGGGTTCTCGAATGTGTAGGATTCTCACCTCCTCTAACGGCATATGGTGTCTTTCAAGGCCTACTACTACTACTACTACTACTACTACTACTACTACTACTGACACTCAGGACCGAACACTTGAGACGACCATACATACATTCGATATAACAGCTTCTTGTCGCCGTCAGACTCTTTCCTATGGAACCATTGGAATCGACGATGTCGGGGCAGATTCTCATCCGGCCCCCCCAAAAATATCGCCGCCTCGAGGGCAATTTGTTCCGACAATATTCTTCGATGTTTGGCAGCAGGACGCGAGCGGGTTGCCCGGCCGTCCACATCTTGTTCGACCTGCAGTCAGCCCCCGCCCTCACTCATAATGCCCGCTCTTCTGCCTGTTAGACGCACGATCGATCACGAACGGGTCTCTATGACTGGCTCGGCTTGCCGCAGAACCCCGCCGCCTGCAGCTTCCTTTTCTCTCTTTCTTGTTCTTTCTGCATGTGCCTTGCCAACCTGCAGCAGCCTACTATGTACTATGGGTATAGGCCGGGCCTATAATGGTTGGGATGAAGGGACGAGACGTCACATTTTTTTTCTTCCTTCTTTTCCTTTCCCTCCTCTCCGTTCCCTTCTTCCCCAGGCTAGCTGGATTGCGGTTCCGATGTGCTTTGTCACCATCACGCAACGGCAACCTGTTTGGGGATGAGCACCATGTCATCTAACGAGCAGGCGGCGTCCGTACTATGTGCTGTAGCCATGTGCAGATTTTCCCTCCTTCTCCACCACTACCATCACCATTACCACCATAGGGCCACCGCCCCCGCCTTGCGCCCTTCGGAGGAGCTTGCGATCCGGCTGCAGCACTCCCCCTCCTCCTCTCCAATGTACATACGATTACATCGTACCTTTTGGTGCAGGCTTTGCCGTTCTAGGCTTCCGAAAACAACACCGGAAAGGCACTACCGGTGCTCCGGTGCCAGTCTATCACGATACATGAGAAGAGGGGGGGGGGGAGCGGTTCTCAACCTGCTCGCCCCTCCGACGGAATGACGCGAACATGAAGGCGAGAGAGGCGACTTGACTCTGCCCAGTACGTCTATTACTGTAGAAAGAACATTTGTTCTTGCATCCAAGTGTCGCACCTCACAGCAGCGGCAGTAGCAGCAGCAGCAGCAGGGGCAAGGACCTCTTTTTTTTTTTTTCGTTCTCGTTCTCGGTTGTGAATACTGTACAAAGCCACACACGCGCCGACGTCAACCGGTAGTCGCCCCTTCCGCTCTGGTGCATGAGCCCCCCCCCCCCCCCCAAATGCACTTAGAAACACCGGCACGACCGGTCAGGACTTCGAACCAGCCAGTAAGCCCGAGTGCCATTTTTTTGACGAGGAGTCATGATGATCTTTTTAGGAACCAGTCCAATAAGGAGGCGTGGGATCAAGAGAAAGAGAGAACCGGGGGGGGGGGGGATTGCCCGGCCTAGAAGGGTCTCTGTACTACACAGTACTGTACTGCGTGGCGGCTTCCCAGCTTATGAGGACGCGTAGCTTATCAATCTCATTTTTCACCTACAGCCCCCATGCGACCCTTTTTCCTCTCTCCAATGATTTTGGGTGGGGGAACGGGCAAGAAGGCTATGTAATAGTGCGTGGGCCCGTAATCGTCATACATAGGAAGAGGAATGACTATTGCGTACAGTACACATGGGGGCAGGTAGAGCAGCCTACGAGAGGGAGAGGGACAAGGAGAGGGGTGAGATCGACGAAGGAATCGTAACGGCCAAGGCTGGCTAGAGGGCGGGGAGACGACGTTCTTTACCCAGCTGGTGTGTCACGGCCGGGAAGGGCGGGGGTTTAGGAGGAGGGGGGGATCCGAAAAGAGGCCTGCAGTAGGACGGCACGCATGCACGCACGCACGCACGCACGCATCCTCCTCACATGGGAGTGATTCCCCCCTCCTCCAAAGCCCCCACGGTTATGCAGGTGCCACACAGTCTGACATGTCGACGTTTATCGGGTGGGATGACCACGAGGCTTTTTGAGTGAGTGCCAGTCAGTTGATGGGCGAGAAAAAGACCTCTCTCTCTACACTTGGTCTGCTCTCAAAAACCTCGTGGGGCAGCTTCTTCAGCCAGGCAAAGCTCTGGCCCCTCGCTCTACATGAGTACAGGCGCTTGAAACATGCCATGCAATCCCACCTTAACAGTGATGAAAGGGCCGAAAAGATTAATGAAAGGTTGATCAACCATCTTGGGACCCCCTCCCCCTCCGTCCCGATCCGCACTTCGGAGCAAGGACACGCCCTCATCGAGAGGATTTATTGCGGGTAAAGGCTCAGTCAAACCAGGTACCCAACGTGCCAATTCGCCCCCATCGGCGCGCCGGGAAGAGCGGGGAGCAGGAGGCGCGGGGGGAGGGGGAAGGCGCATGTCTGTAAAGTGTTGTGTCAATGACGCGGGAGGCGAGGTCCGCTTGTGCCTTCCTCCTCCACGACAAGGTTTCTCTCTCACACTACACAACCCCCATCTGCGCGCCTTCCCCCAGCAAAGTGAATTTTTATTTTTTGGTGGGCAACTATGACTACTTACTTACTGTACAAGGTAATTATGCTTTCTTGAGCCAGGTTACCAGGGCATGCTAGAACGTTCCTTCCCTCTGTGTCCCTATAGAGGAATGAATGGGCTGAGCTTCTTCTTTTTTTCCCCTGTTAGTGCCCGATGATCAGCAGATCTCCCTTGCTATGGGTTTAGTTAGTGTACATAGTAGTTTCCCTTATGATGTGAATTGAGAGGAGCCGCGGAAGAGTCTGGAATCTCTGGCCTTTTCTTTTTCCTTCTTCTCTCCCTATTCTCATAACTCAACAACTCCGCTTCTTTACTGTGAGTGTGTGTGGCGGCGTCCTTTTTTTTTTCTTTTTTTCCCTCTCTTTTTTTCGTCATTGCTTAAGGTTTTCCTTTGCAAACAAACCTTCGCCTGCTTGCACCGCACCGGGAGGCACGGAGGAAAACTACGTCATTGAACCCTTGAAGGATCGGAAGCCTATTTTGTGCCCCCTCAAACGACTTTTTACATATCTTTTTTTATTTTGTTTTATTACGGAGCAGGAAGGGGACTTTGACGTACGTTGTTGCATGGTTGCAAGTTGTCCCATCAGGAGACCTAGTTTCTTCCCCATCTCCATTCAGCAGAAGAATGATGCCTAAATGATCACGATGAATCTTTGGGGAGCTGAGCAAAATGCGATACACGAACAACCCTGGGAAAGGGAAACCCTGGGAAAGGGAGGGAGAGAGGATTACGTCTTGTCCACCCCCTACCCCCCTCTCCCCTTCACCATCATAAGACTCATTCATGCCTTCGCTTGCTGTGTCTGCACGGGATTTTGGCTGCATGACGCCGCCCTGCTGCATGCCCGCCCTTCCTTGCCAAGCATGAGCAAAAGCACTCGCCACCACCAGCACCACCACCACTCAGGTGATTGGTTGACTGACTGATTGATTGTCTTGTTACATACATATGCATGCCTACGCTTACAAGACTGGGGGCCCTGGTGGTGCAGCCAGGCCAGGCCGGGGAAAAAAAGAGAGAGAGACTTCACGCCACTCATCAAAAGAAAAGGCCACTCTTCGTCATTGCCTTTCACTTGGTCTCCCTACGTTGGCGAAACGCGTCGCTTGACACTATGTACCATTGATGTTGTCTTCCTGCGCGGACGATGACGCGGTTCACCGTGGCTGTAGAGAGAGGGGAGAGGTGGGGGGGGGGTGGAATGATGGGGTCATATTAATGTGACTCTTCTTGCTGCCTTGCCCTGATTATTGCGCCCCCCCCCCCTGGCCAGCGGGCTCACAATACTGGACTCCCTGAGGGTTCGAACGTCTCATATTGAATGAATAAAATTTCCCGATTACTACCATCATTAAAGGCTAGTCCGGGGTATTGTGTGGTGTATGGGTTTGTTGTTCATCGTGGCTCGCCTCTCGTCCTATACCACTTGAGGGAGACATACAACCCCTATTAGTACCGGCATCGAAGTTGTTTTATGTCTGGTGCTTGGTGCTGTGGGACAGTCCAGCCAGCCCTCCTTGTAAGCACCGTACTGTTTACGCGAAGAAGCTTAGAATAATCAAGGACATCAGAATTGAACTTGATAGTCCTTCCTTCATTATCTGAAATGTAACACCTTGTGGGCTCTGGCTCTATCACCAGCAGAACAAATCCTCCCAGGTTGGTATTTTTTTCTTTTACGATTCCCAGCCCGTATCGATTCCTCGGCAATCCTCCGAGGGAAGTATTGAGAAAGAAGAAAGGGGCATGTTCCGTACACGCGATGCCCCCAAAACGCCGATACCTACCTCCCTTTTGGTCGTCTCTCCCTAGACACCAGACATCGCATAGTCCATAGTCGTACAACAGTGATGTATCAACACAAGCCCCCCCCCCTGTCCCTCCTCTTTATTTTCCCCTTCGCCAAGATGGAAGGGGAAAACAGAATTCACAAAAATTATTAAGCCACAAGTTCCTGCTGACCTGGGCGCAGGCTCGTTGTCAACTGTTTCCGTCCGAATCCTCGATTCAGCACACAATTCCCAGGGGCTCTCCCTCAGCGCCATATCGAGTCGTCCCGTGCCATTAGTCGTCGCGGTAGAGAGTAAAGGCACAACAACAGCCCCATCCCCGTCGTGGCACAATCACCGCGCCACGCTGTAAGGGACGATGGCCTTGTCGATGATAGGGCTGCGTCTCGATTTCGTAGTCGACTCGTTTCCCCATTTCTAGAGTACCAACTACAGTTAGTCATCCTGTCCTCGACGTTGATAATCAAAAGAGAGAGAAGTGCAGGAAACCGAAGTAAAAAGCCAAAGAGAGGAAGAAAAAAAAAAAGAAAGAAAAAAAAGAGCCCATTGTCACCGCCCAAGTCTGCTGTCGTCTCCACAGTCTCAGGCTAGATGAGGTTCTGGTAGCCCATCCACGTTGCAAATTTCGCACTGGCAGTGTCTCGAAATGCTTGTTCGGACCCCTAAAGGATTGGAATATGTTCTTACGCCATGCCACTCTTTCTCTTTAGCCAGGGCCTCGTCGAACGCCACGCGACACCCAGGTGGGAGGCAGTCCTTGACTTCGTCGCTGACGGCCGCGAGGCCTTGGAAGGGCGCCAGGACGTTGTAATTGCGACCTGTGCTAGCCGTGCCTTTGACATGGCTGTCGTAGCTAGCCGAGGAGATGCCCGCAGGTGGGGTCTCGCAGTACGTATCCGTGACCATGAAGTTGCGAGCGACGACGGGGTTCAGCGCGAGAAAGACCTGGGAGGTGTGGCCGGCCGCAGCGGCGGGTGCAGAAGGTGGGATCTGCTCGATGCGTGCAGCTGTGGGTTGCATGATCGTGGGATACTGCATGGTGTTAGTGTGGATGTCGTAGACGCCCTGGTTGTTTCGCCGACGGATGGCGTTGATCTGGGAGTTGAAGTTCCTGCAAAAAAAGAAATGGCATCAGTAATTGCGAGCCTCTCTGACACAGGGGAGGGGGCTGGGGCGGGGGCATCTTACGCAGCCTCCCGAGCATGCTCAAGCATCCAGTTGGTATCGGTGACCGCCACGCGGCGCTTCTTCATCTCGGCCATTTGTGTGGGTGCAACAGGCGCGTTGGTGTGGTAGACTTGACTGGCGCCAAACCAGGCGACGTATTGGTTCTTGTTGTAGGGCTGGTTGGGGTCGTATCGATCATTAGGGTCGGCGATGGCGCCCTCCTGGTGCCCCTCCTCTCTAGCGCGCGTGAGGTCGTAGTCGTCAATAATGCGACGGCCACCGACAACAATCAGGGCACCAAACTCGCGGAACACGGATCGGGCTGTCACGATACCAATGGATCGGCCCTTGTAGGAGTGGGGGATCAATTCTCGCTCGATCAGGTCACGCTTCTCCTCGTCGTCGACGATGCTCTTGAACAGACGGCGGTGTTTGGTGAAGAACAGGTACGAGTCTCGGAAACCAACGCAGCGGGCAGGCTCGGTGGACAACATGTACAGGCGGTCGCCGCGGTCCTTGACGGTAAAAGTTCGGCACCTGTACTCGCGACCGCCCTGCAGGTAGCCCATCTTGTCGACCTTGGTCTCTCCCTCCGGATCCTCGGGCAGGTCCAGCTCGTCATCAATAATGTTGTAGACTGGTCCATCCTTTTCGATCGCCTGCTGGGTGATGGGAGCCGGTGCGCCCTTGCGTCCACCTCGGCCACGCCAACCGCCTCGACCACGACGAGGGCGTACCTCGTCTCGGGGCACCTCGATGCCGTCATCCCAGCCGGGAGGCTTGACCTTGGGTGGGCGGCCAAGTCGCTTGCGTCGGACCATAGGCTGTGGAGGTGGAGTGGGGGATTTTTCGACAGCGCCCTCCTCCTGTTCCTCGACGTCTTCCTCGGCACCAAACTCCTTTGCACTGGCATCCGCATCCTCATCCTGCTTAGTCTCATCCTCCTGCTCAGCATCTTGCATTGTCTCATCGTCGTCCTCAAGCTCCTTCCATGTCTTAGGTGTGTTCTCTGTTGAAGAAGACAAGTTATGCCCTTGGTTAGCAAAATACACAGTTGAGACTGGGCTAGGTTTTTTTTTGGGGGGGGGGGGGCTGCTGGTAGGCAGCTGTGCAGCTGTACAGGGAGACAGCTTTGGTGCGCAGCAGTGGCAGTGAGTGTAGCAATCGAGTCGAGTTGCGATATTGTGTTCCAATAGTCAGGTGGTTGAAGGGGAATGGGAACGCTGCAGGGCTGCTTTTGGAAATGTGATGGCCCAAGGAAGGGTGCAGGGCCGGGTGCAGAGGGTGAAGGCTTACCTAGAGCTTGCGCAGCACGCTTGGCGGCAGCGCGGCCTGATCTACGACCTGGCATCTTTGTGAATGTGCTGCAACTGTCCTTGTTGACACGGTTACAGGCACCTGGCGCTGGCAGGTCTTGGTGTTGATGGGTGCGACCAGATGTGGGGTGGCTTGGGGAGGTTGAATGGTGGTTGTGAAAACAAGCGCGCGGTCTGCAACAGCAGGGCCAAAAGCAAACGCGACTGTGCTTACATAAACTCGGCACTTTAGCGACCCGAACCCTGGACAAGGAAAACCCCCCAACCCTATGCTCCTCCCCCTTTCCTCCTACTTGGTTCTATTATATTCCATTATTGTTTTTTCCATTTTTGAGACAGTGACCAAGGTGAAAATCAAGGATATGAGTACAGGAGAGACTCAAGTAAATCATGACTTTCAGAAAGGTAAGGAAGCTGTAGGGCTGGAAGAGAAATCAATATACAATATCAACATCCCCTTGACCTCCGCAAATACTTCATGTCACTTGCAGCGGCTGCCATGTCAAAGAAATGATGTAGTACATGTTGTAGTATAAAATACTAAAATCATTTTGAATTTCATTGTATTCTCAACTGTTATGAAGGCAGCAGAGAAACATGGTCGCGAGCCTGTGAGGTATTATAATTCCAATAGCAAACCAAATTTATGAAATCAGAGGTGTGGCTTGCTTGAGGGTATCCTGGTCAGACTACTCACAAAAAGGCGGATGAAAAAGGAAAAGTCCTCCTACCTGGACAAAGGCTGCTATGGTGAGAGCGGCGGGGAAGAAGAGAGGGGGGGGGGGGGGTTCTTCAAGTCTGGCTGCTGGATAAAAGCACATCCAGATCGCAAGGGGAGTCATCAAGCTCCTCACTCCACGCTTCTTCTCACCAGCAAGCCCAAGGCAATAAGGGCAATAGCCCAGCACAAGTCAGCTGTCACAAGCATGAGGAGCAGAGGTTTTGCCAATGAGAGATTCAATCTGCTCATGTACCTAAGACCTTATGTTTGTCAAGCCAGCCTCGCCGGGCTTATGAAACCCTACAATCTTGCCATTCCTGATCATGGCAGGGTCGAGCATGTGTATAGACCCTCCTTCCCTGTCCAAATTCGACAACGCGCCATTCCTCTCCTGAAGTTCCTGAATGGATCTCCACACAAAAGCTGCCCAAAGAAATAGCCGAGTCGAAAGGTCATGTTAGTTGCAGTCTGTTCATGAGTATGCAAAAGCCGTCCTTGCTGCCACCTCATGTCTGTATTAAAAAAAATGGGGATTCTGAGTCAAGGAGTCGCCGTCATTGAGTTGTGTGCTGATCTGATCAGCAAGCTCAAGACTCACTCTTTCCCTCATGTTGCAATGGGGCTGCCGTTGGGTGCTCTAGGCCTGAGGCAGTCGCTCAATCTTGCCTTTGCCACGGCTCTTCTGGAAAGCATCCTGGTCCAGCAGCTGATCGCGGCACTGGTAGAGGTACTTGTAGGCCGTCTTGATGGTTCCATCGCTCACACCAGCAACACCCGCAATCTTCTTGGAGGTGATGGAGTCGCCGAGGTAGTGAGCAGCCATGAAGATGCATGCGGCAGCAACAGACAGAGGAGAACGACCAGCCAAGGTGCTAACCTGGGTGGTCTTCTTCGCAATGTAGATGCCAACATTCTCCACATCTGACTGTTGCTTGATAGCAAGCTGCGATACGTACCGGCGGACGAGATCGTCGGCACCGGTAGAACCTTTCTGCTCGTAGCCGCGGACAGAGGTGACGTCCGTGAGGCCGGAAGCTTCTCCCTTCTCTCGCATCTCCGTGAGCCATTTCTCCAAAGCCTTGAACACGCGGCCGATCTCCTTCTTTGACACCTTAGTCAGGTTGAAGACCTCGCGGAAGGTTCGAGGGACGTTGTTCTGACGACACGCGATGAAGATAGCACCGGCGATGACAGCATCCTGGGGCTTGCCCTTGAGGAACTTCTTCTCGTCGGCGACTAAAAAATAGAGGATGAGCACTAGCCAACCCCCAGACAGACAGGTCAGAGCACAGATGACCAATACTTACGCTTGAAGATGTGCAGGGCGTAGTCGCGGACAGTAGAGCCCACTTGCAGAGTATCGGCCAGGGTCTTGATCTTGTTGAAGCCTTCCTTCTGGTTGACCTGGCCCTTCTCGATGGTCTTTGCCTGGGTCTTCATCAGGTGGAACGAGTTGCTGCCGTCCCGTCCGATACTGGTCTGCAGCGTAGCGACAGTGTCCTCGAACAGAGGATTGCCGACATCACCAACACGCGAAGGGTCATCGTTGTTCTGGTCGTCATTGGCAAAGGTGCGCCACTCGGATCGAGTATCAACAATCTTGTCACCGACCTGCCTTGAAGTTAGACTATGTATCAACTCTACACTGCACGGCGGTACCTACTACAAGGCCGCAGGACGCGCAGACCATGTCGCCACTGCTGAACTCCTCGACCAGGTTGGGGGGGACCTCTCTGCAGTCCTGGCACATGAGGATGTTGCTCAGCTGAGCCTCTCTGTACTCCTCCTGGGCAGCCACCGTGGTAGCCATCGTCTCAGCTGTTAGGCTGCGGCCAGTAGTGCTTGTCGAGGTATCGTTGAGAATCTCAGCAAGTGCCGGGCGATGGGCTTGTGTAGTTTCAGCCGCAGGCTTGGGGGCTGCTGGTGGCAAATTTGGCTTTGATAGGTGGAAAGACTCAGTGACTTTGCGAGGCCGTAACTTCTTGGCCACTCTCTTGCGCGGTCTGTAGATGTCGTACTCTGCGTCGAGCCGGACCTTCTTCTTGACCCAGCGCTCGTGCTTGAGCTGTGCTTTGTGTGACTTCAAGAGGCCTTGGACGTGACGATCGGGTACTTGATCTCGGCCTTTGGCGAGATTGGAGAGGGCAACGGAGCGAAACAGTGGCGAGTGAATCTTGGCGGTGTTGAAAAGCCGATGGGATTCGAGTCACGATTCTGCCCCCCTGCACTCGCATTCGCGTGGCGGCGACACGAGAACGTGGTAGTCGAGTCGCGCGAAAGCAGGAGTGGTGTTTTGTTCACACGTGCGATTCGAGACAGACCGAGTCTAGAGAAGCGGGTCGTCGCCGGGTATAGAAAGACGGTCGAGAGTCATCAAATGAGAGGAAGAGTATGCCCTTGCCGACCACCGTTCGGAACCAGTAAAGGTGTCCTGCTGTAGAGGCAATGCGAGGAAACGTTTCGAAGTCGCTCTGCTCGGTGCAGACAAGACGAAAGCTGGTCGGGAAAACCGCTATCCACCGTTCTTGCCTCGAAAAGACTGATACAGGCAGAGATGGACGGTATTTCGGGCAGGGAAAATGACTGTCGTTGAAGAAAGAGGAGAAGGCGTGGATGGAGACAAGAGGATGAAAGGAAACGCAAGTCGTCAGAGGTTAGTGACAAACCTTTGGGGGGAGATGTAGGCTGCGGCCTGGCCGACGCACAGACCACCATAGACCAGCTTAGAAGCCCGCTCATTATTCAGCTGGCCTGCCTGCGCCCCTGCCTTGCCTGCTTAAGTTAAGCATGTACTGTACTATACGCCCTAGCTTACTTAAGTACCAAGTAACACCTCTAGCACCTGACCCAGCGCCAGCTTTGTTGCTGCGTGTTGTCTTCACTCATGTTTACTCTTAACAGGGACAATCTAATTTGTGCACAGCTTTTTTTGGTAGTGAGAAATTCTCTTCCATCATCTTCATGGTCTTTCATTAATCATCATGCATACTTAATCCAGGCCAGTCCTACATATAACTGACGACAGCAACCCTCTCATCACCTTAGCTGCTCATTTTCCGAATCCAAGTCTTCGTTCATCTTTTGGAAGATGGGGTGCCCTTCGAGCAGTGGAGGCAGGTCTGATCGATTTGCAAGCCCTTGTGGCAGCCTGGTGGGCGAAGAAGACCGCGATAATGTGGGCGCCGGCATTTCAGGCAATGGCGACTTGGACCTCGCCCTCTGGAGGCTGGCCGCCGAGCTGGGCCCCACGAGATGCTGCCCTGCCTCCCATCTCTTTTCGTCGCCCAGCGAGACGTCGGATTTAAACCTCGAGTGCTGCCTCGAGGCATCCTCCCCCTCTCTCGCCCCGAACCGGTAAACGGAGCTAGTCTTGGTCCTCTCCGAGGTGCTCAACGAGTCGACGGTCAGGTGGCTGCTCAGCGATATTGACCTCCCGGACCGTGACGCCAGTGACTTCCGAATCATAGCCTCCCGCTGTTCTTCCGCCTCGAGCAGCAGATCATTCTGCGTCATCCTCCGCCGTCTGCTGAATTCCCTATCGGGTAGGCAGGGGTCCCTTTGGCGGGCCTCCTCGAGTTGCTGTTTTATCATTCGGCGTTTGGAGAGGGAGATGGCGATGAGCGCGATGCATGCGCTCAGGGCGAGGAGAGCTGCCACTGCTGCCACGACGATCCATATCCCGGTGTTCTCTCCGCTGGATGTGTTTCCTGAGGCAGCTCGCGGGATATGTGCGCCCCGTAAGATGGAATCACCCTCCACCAACCGGGCTATCGGAAGCGACGGCATGTTTGTGTGGTGCAGAGTCGTAAGAGAGTCGGCTCCCGGACCAGATCTGAAGCACTGGACGATAAATTGTCTCGATTGATGGGATAGATTTCAACACACAAAGAGATGCGCAGTCAAACGCCATGTCATCCGCTTAGAGGGGATCGCGCCAACTTATATCAATGGGCGAGGGGTTGCCGTGTGCCCTGCCGTGCTCCATCTCGAAAGGGAGTATAGCCCTGCAGACTTGCCATGCCATAGTACTATTGTATAGTAGCACCAGAGCCCTCGTAATCCACCCTGCAAGGCGGCACAGGACCCGATGCTGTAGCTACCTGCAGGATGCCCTGGTCAATTAGGCTGTCCAATCGAGGCTCATTTCTTCTCCAGACTATTCCACTCTGCAGAGCCATCTGCAGGACACGCAGGAAGCCTGTGGCGCTGCACCACGCATCCTGCAGGCGGCGTAACACTGGCGATGGAGATGGGGGTCCGAATAGGCGAGGATATTTTTGGGGTCCGGGAGGAGAGAATGCCCACTGCTGACAGTGCACTAGCGAATTCACTGGGCCGTTTCAGGCCCTTGCTGTTACTGCTGCATCGAGGCAAACATTCACTGTTGCAGGCAGACAGAGGCTCCCTGCGCTCTCACGCAACTCCCTGGGGTGAGGCTGCCAGGACAGCCTTACCAACGAAAGGAGACGCGGGGCAAAGCAGCATTCAGGCAACGATCCCAAGTCAAATGACTGCGACCCAACACCAACTGCATTATCGACCAACGCCCGCTTAATTACCTGGTTGCTTGAAGAGACACAGGTCTGATTTGAGACCAGAGAGACCAGGCGCCGTGCGTGTGTATCCTGCCGTCCCTCTTCTCCAAGCACCCATGGCGCCCATCTCATGTGAGCCATTTCCTCCGAGATCCTCGTCAAGTCAGCAGTAGGTTCAACCTCGGCGTGGTCCATGATCCGATACACACACACACAAACAAGGTTATCTCGTATTTCGGTGCCGATGAAAGCAGCCCTCGCTGCCGTTGTTCATCTGATCCAAGACCTGTCCATGATTGGAGCGGGCAACCCGTGGGCGTCCTCCCGTTGGTAAGCACTGCCTACTTGGTGGCTTACTACTTGCATGGGTTTCTCCACCGGTCGTTGGCTACTTGAAGCCACACTATCACTCAATAATGAAACCATCTACAGAGAGATAAATACGTCATGTAGAGACGTCCGATGTCCTCACCATCACCACATTTCGAAGCCGGCCCCCGACTGTCAGCACCCCCCCCCCCCCCGGGGCTCCCTCCCCCAAATGCCCTCCCTCGTAATAACGGTGCCGTCACTCCCCCTTCCCCCCCTCTTTGTCCCACATTGACGGGTTACATATGCTATTCAAGCTGATGGTATGAGGGGCGAAGGATCAGTATAGCTGAAATACTCTGGATGAATCTTCCTTTCAGGCCACTGTTTGTCAAATGCGAGCTAGATCGTCTGAGTCTGAATGATCATAATCTTTGCTGAAACAATTTCCACCATCAACCCCTTGATTTGCTGACTACCAAGTACCCATGCCCGTGCCCCTCCTCTGCCTCTAATTTCAGTATTAATATTATTCAACCTCTAATCTAATGGTGCTGACAATATACATTCGTGGATGTTCCACATGCTGACAACATGTCAATGACTAATGAATACCCCCGCAATGAGTGAGCCCCGAAGAACAAAACATCATTGCGGATTATCCTCACTTCCCATAGTTGTCTTCACATCAGAGTGAGTCGTGGGAGGTTCCACGTGCGTTTCACGCTGCATTTCTGGTGCTGGTCGGGAGCGAGTTTATCGATGACAATCCCACCAGTAATAGCCACAGTGGTTCAATCCTCATTATGATGTTTCATTGATGTCGATGAGACTTGAAGCAGACGACGAGTCCTGCTATCTAGATGATAGGTGATCCGCACATGGATTTCCTAGCACTCCTCCTGGGTAAAAGGTGGCCTTGAACTAGATAGGAAGTACTCCTCGTCGATATGTTCTAGGTCGTGGAAGTCGCATATAAACATATCCAGTGGTTTCTTTGCCGCAAACGCAATCTGAAGTATACTCCGAGCCTGCAGCGCCTTGTGCATTTCGTGAAGACCCTATTGATATTTGCTATAGATTTCTGTTAGTATTTTTCTGTGAAACGCCATGTCAGGTTCATAGCACGAGAAGAAGAAAGAATTAGAAGCCATGCAAGAAAGTAAAAGAGAGACAATATCCAGAGATTGTGCAGATATGGAGCATCAACGTCACTTGTGTCTTCAGTAAGCGGTCCTATATATTGTTCATTTTCTTCATCTGCTCCTAGGCTTTTCTCACAGCGATACGGAAGCTCGCTCATTTCCTTCTAGAGCCACCACCGGCAGCCTCTAGACGTAGTCTCTCAGTGACTCGCAGTAGCTCATTGTTGTCTTTTTTGCATGCTTCAAATAGCCTTTTAACCTCAACCACGGCATCTTTCACCTTCAAGGAGAGCTGGGAGGATGGGCTTGAAGCATGCCAGGTTCGGACAATCTCGTCCCCTCACTCATATTGCCACTCTGCCACTCAACGCCTCCAGGACCTGTTCCTGAACAGCGGCGACGACAAGGGACTTCCACATGGTATTTACTGAGCTCCCGAGATCACGCATATGAGGCTCTGTTCCCAGCATTGCTTCTCCGGGCTTAGACCAGGACGGGTCGGGTCGAGGCTTTGACACGCAGTGGAAGGCAAGGAAGAAGCGGTTTGTCTCTCCCCCCGCAGCATGCTTCTGCTTCGTCTGAAGTGTAAGCTAGCTTCAGTTGATGAAAACGGACACTGGCTGGCGTCACACGAGCAACCTTGGTGATTTCCCCGCTCTTCTCGTTCCTTTGAGCATTGAAATCATAAAAAGATACGGATCTCGATCAAACTACGCTCGTCTCGAGGTAGTATTTCAAAGTCTGGCAGCTGACTGGACGCTTCCTGTGCCGCAACGTCGATCTTGTCCCGTGTTGTGGAAATGTGATATCATTGTGAGGAGGCATGCAGCACACACCATAATTGGGGAAAATGAAAGGACCTTAGCGACCTTATATGAGGGCGGGGAAGCCGTTTGTTTTACGTTGTGAGAAGTAGAAACAGTACCCAAAAAAAAAAAAATAACAATCAACGAGCAGAACATCAAAGCACTGAAAAATCATCTCATCTCATCTAAGTACACAGGGCACCACCTGGACACTGAAGGAGACACTTCCAATATCTCATCTCATTCAACCATGCCTACCGCTTCAGAAAAAGCCAAGGCCAAGCTTCAGGCTGTTCTCGATGCCGATAGACAGGACTGCAGCAGTGAGTTGTTCCTTTGTTGAGTAAGAGATAGAGAGAGAGAGAGTATATGTGTGTTTTGCAGACGTGCTAATCAGGGCTTGCTCGTCTCTCACCAGACCGCAATAACCGCATCGCCACGACGCGCTACCCTGCTGGTGGCTCAGAGGTGACAAACAGGATGGACTATCCGAATCGTCGTGGTAGCACTGGTGGTCTGAGGGGGGCCATCAAGGACATGTTGAATCGTCCTGCTTATTGACGAGGAATGGAATTGGTTCATGACGTGCCTTGAAAGGTAGCTCGCAGGATCGGGAGGCTCTTGGATCATTCAATGGCGTTTTTGAATTTGAATTCAGGCTGACTGATATGGTATCAAAAAGTGATACATGCTGTGAATACATTCATACAAATGGAAGTTTATTGCATAATTACTTAGACCTAGGAGGTCTTCGGGGCATCTCGCCACAGCATGCCCTCCAAAAAGTACCCAAGCAAATAAAGCATGCCATTATACTATCCGCCTACTGAGGATCATGACAGACAGCCTCAATATTGTTTCCAGCAGGATCAATCACAAACGCCCCGTAGTAATTAGCATGATAGTGACTCCTCAACCCAGGCTTCCCGTTGTCCTTCCCGCCAGCCTTGATGGCCGCTTCATACCATGCATCCACAGCCGCGCGATCTGGGGTGTTTTAACCAAGTCAGCCTGGGAACCCCAGAGAGGGTGAGTTGAGTGTATCCGAGATGAGATTGATTACATACCTTTGCAGCGGAATGCATGGTGTGTCTTGGGAGTCTTTTCTGGCTTGGAGATGATCCACCAGTCCGTATGCATCTGGTGGTGTTGCATGGCGCGGTCGCCGAAGCCAACGTATTCTCCGTTGGGACCGAAGACCAAGAGCTTCTCGTAGCCGATGGGTTTGAGGACTTCTTCGTAGAAGGCTACAGTGGCTTTGTGGTCCTCTGCGGCAACGCACATCTGGGTGTGATCAATCATCTTGGCTAGTTGAGTTGGTGATGAACAGGAGGAGAGCAAATTTGCTTTGAGTTTTGTGATGTGATTATTACAAAATTTCGAGCTTGAACTGAATAAGTGATTTTGAACTGAGTAATAAAGATCTCCCCGTCAAATGCCAGAGACAGTGAGCGCGGTCACTCGATTAATATAATAATTTCAGCATCGTCCCCTGCCGTGCCTCATATTCATATGCTCGACACTGTTGATACAATAACAGCAGCCCCAGTTGAAATTCTTCCCCACAAGGCCGACTACCCCCGGGCCAAATCCCATCCGCCGCGGTGTTCCAGTGTTCCAAAATCCCCAAGGCGGACGGATCAGCTCGGCCTACCAAAAATGTCCGGCGCTGCACAACGAACCGACCTGCACGGCCAGGCCCCGGAGGACAGTTGACCCGATGCGCTGGGGGGGGGGGGGGCCATTGAGCGTCTTGGCAGAGGATCAGTGCAGGCTTAAACAGAACAAAAGTCCAAACAGATTGCTACGTTTAAGCTCAAGGTTCCTCAAATTGACAGGCAACGACGAAAGAGCCCTGAGGATTTCAGCGTCGAGTCCCTATAGTAGAGCGGCGTGCAGATCCCCAAGGCCAAGGGCGGAGGGTCTCAACATTTCATGCGCCTTTTGTGCACAACGTGCCCTTGATACTCTATTTTACCAGCTGAGACAATATGACAATATGAAATGATGGCCTTGGCTAGAATCAACTGCACGCACAGCTGAGTGGCCAGACGTCGCATTTTCTCGCCCAAAGCATGCCTTGGGAAGCGCTCCAGACACCTTCTCGTGGTGAGCATTTCGAGGTGCACAGGCCGGCGACGATGGCGAGGCAATCACCATCAGTCTCGAGCTAAACTCTTCGAATGCAACCCCCCTCTTCAGCTCCTCGGATCTTGTGCATACCCTAGTAATATGTTGATCCGAACAACACGACACATCCATGACACCTTCAACCCGCAGTCACGCTTTGAAGCCAGCATTGTAGGCCAGCGCGTAGACCCCTGTGCGATACGCTCCACCCCTGCTGTGAGGGGATCCTATCGTGCCCATCTCCTCATGCATGTTAATCCTTTTATTACCGAGCTCTCATAGGGTGAATCCTGACTTGCAGCATACCTCGGTTGCATACGCACACCTGCAAGCTTAAGCTGTCAAGCAGCAGTGGAGCATCGCCAGATATCCGCATAACACCATTGCTGAGAGACCGTGGGCTCAGAACGACAACACACACACACACGCACACACATCCATACCTAGAAGATCCCCTCCCAGCAAAGCATGACGGGCACCGAAAAAACAGGAGAAGGCTGCCGCTATACGCAGTTCGCCTGCATTGGCACAGGCTTCTCGGGAATTGGCCTTGGCGCGACCCTCAAGCGATGGTACAACATCAGCGACGTGCAATTCTTTGAGCGCCACCAGGATCTCGGCGGCACCTGGCTCGCGAACCGCTACCCAGGCTGTGCATGCGACGTCCCCAGCGCTTTGTTTTCTCTCTCCTACGAGCCGAACCCGGACTGGTCGAGGGTCCTGCCGCCGTCGGTTGAGCTGTGGGAGTACCTGGACCGTGTCGCGGCCAAATATGACCTGCGTGCCCGCATGATGTTCCGCGTGGAGGTGAAGAAGGCGGAGTGGATCGAAGAGAGGGCTAGATGGCGACTGACCGTGAAGAGGTTGGGAGACGGAGACGAGGAGTTTTTCCATGAGTGCCAGTTCTTGTTCGCCGCGACGGGGCAGCTGGTGCGCCCGAGGAAGCTGGACGTCCCAGGCTTGGAGAGCTTTGGGGGCCGCGCCTGTCATAGCGCGCAGTGGCCAGAGGACTTGGACCTGACAGGAAAGAGAGTCGTGGTCTTTGGGAACGGTTGCACGGGCGCGCAGGTCGTGTCGGCCATTGTCGGCCAGGCGAAGCACCTGACGCACATCGTCCGGACCAAGCATTGGATCCTCCCAGGCGTCGATCGCCTGATCGATGACAACGCGCGGGCGATTTTGAAGAAGCCCATCATAGGCAGACTTTCACGCTTCGCGATCTTCGTGTTTGCCGAGGACAAGCTGAGGTATTTCTACACGAACTGGGATGGGAACCGGTACCGCAAGAAAGTGACGAAGCAGGCCGAAGAATATATGCGCAAGATGGCGCCGGCCAAGTACCATGACATGCTGATCCCGGACTTTGAGGTCGGATGCAAGAGAAGGATCTTTGACCCGGGCTATCTGGAGTCTCTGTACGCAGAGAACCTCGAGTTGACGGATACCAAAGTGGAAGAGATCGTGGCTGAGGGGGTGAGGCTTGCAGATGGGCGACTCATCGAAGCAGATGTCATCGTTGCCTGCAATGGATTCGAGACGGAAGACTTCATATTTCCCATGGAGGTCGTCGGTGTGGATGGAGAGACGATCAAGGACCACTGGGCAAAGTTTGCTGGTCTCCCCGAAGCGTATAACTGTTCTGTCATGAGTGGATTCCCCAACTTCTTCGCCATTCTAGGTAAGTCGGCAGGCCTTGTGTGGCCGCTTGGAATACGTCTGGGGGACACTGGGCCAAGGCTAACATATTTGTTGTCCAGGACCCAACTCCCTGACTGGTCACACATCCGCCATCATGGCCTCGGAGAACTCCATCAACTATGCCCTCAGGGTGATCAAGCCGCTGCTGGATGGCCAAGGCACCACAGCAGAGTTGTCGTTTGACGCGGAGAAGAAGTATGTGTACAGGATGCAGGACGCCCTATCCAAGACAGTGCTGGCGAAAGGGTGTGGAAGCTGGTACGTCTCGAAGCTGGACAATGGTAAAGAGTGGAACATGGCAGTCTATCCCTGGACACAAGGCCATTATTGGTGGCGTAGCTTGTTTCCAGTGTGGAGAGACTGGCAGTTCAGAGTAAGTGGTGCTCCCAACTGCCTCCCTCCAAGTCGTGTCGAGAGGTCTCGCATGTTCACTAATGGCCGTGATCAGGGGAAAACCCACAAGAGGCGCAAATCAGCCATTGGGCGGCTGGCGATATCGATGGGTCTGACAGCAGCGCTGGTCTGGCTTTTCTTCTCTCTTCGAGCTGGTCGTGGTGTCGGACTTGGGTCCGTCCGGGATGGTCTTCAGAGGCATCTCCGCCTCATCCAGGATATTCTTGCCAGATGGAAGCCAGTGGGTAATCATGGCTCGTGAAGGACCTTGGGAATGTTGTCCAGTATCGAGAGACCCGACTCCTTCTACCGCCAACAGGGTGGATAACAGCGTATTGTTTAGTGGATAGGCATCATGAGGTGGATGAGATGGTGGACTGTCTGTTTGATAGATTCCAGTACTGAAAGACGAACGACCCTCGTAAGCCGCAGCAAAAGGAGAGCCGTCTGAAGGCAAGTTGCACTGAATGAGATGGCCGCTTCGCCATATCATGGTGTCAAGAAGTGAGCATAAGTTGTGAAGTTTAAGAACAGGAAAAGAAGCATTGGTAGCTTCTCTTTGATTGAGCATATCACCCGTCAAGCAGGCAGCTGTGAGCACTGGAAGGGGCAACCACCAGGATCAAGGACGCTCGCGAGGGAATATCCTCAGCTTCAGTTTGGACGAAAGAAGATTCCAGTCTGCTGAGTTTTTGTTTACAAAACACTTTACTACCAAAAGTTAGAGGGGTGTACTTACACAAGGATCGTATCTGCGGTCTAATCACTGGCCGCTTTCCAAATTTGGGTTAGCGTAGCTTGACAGAGAGACGGCAGAATAGTTACGAGGAGAGGAAAAAAATATTGGGGCCTTCTTCGCCCGCAGCTTGGTACAAATCACTTGCGAGTTTCTTTCATTACCAAAGGCTTGCCTGATCCTCAACTCGACTGCCCCAAGTACAGACCATCAAAATGTCTTCCAAACAGAAAACCAAAGCCAAGGGCCGAGATAGCGCCCCCTCAGCTAAAATCACCGACGCACGCTTCGCCAGCTTCGAGACCGACCCTCGCTATGCCCTCCCCTCCAAGCGCAAGACCAAGACCACCATCGACAAGCGCTTCTCGCGCATGCTGAAGGATGATGACTTCACATCGACTGCAAAGACCGACCGCTACGGCCGCAAGATCAAGTCCGATTCCAAGAAGAAGGCGCTGCAGCGGCTGTATCAGGAGGAGGACGAAGAGGAGGACGAGCACGACGTAGAGGTCGAGGCAGATGACGTGGTCAGGCGGGAACTGGAGAAGGCCAAGACAAAATATGATCCTGCGAGAGGCGGCGGCTTCTCCTCGTCCGAATCTGACTCGGATTCGAGTGAGGACGAGGACGACGATGACGTTTCGGAAGAGGAGGTTGACAACGCACCGGATATGCAGCAGTACCGGACCCAGCAGATGGAGGTCGAGACCGGTGAGGTCACAGGTCGCATAGCTATCGTCAACCTCGACTGGGACAACATCAAGTCCGTCGACCTGATGGCTCTGTGCAACAGCTTCGTCCCGCTCGGCGGCCGTATAGAGAAAGTCTCCATCTATCCCTCCGATTTCGGCAAGGAGAGGATGCAGCGCGAAGAGCTCGAGGGGCCGCCCAAGGAGATCTTCAAGAAGACCAGCACCGATGAGGACGACGAAGCCTTAGAAGACGACGACGACAAGCCGGTGGACGATGGCGGAGACAGTGACGAGGAGGCCAAGAACGATCTTTTCAAGGAGGAGAATGATGAGGACTTCGACAGCGATGCACTGCGGACCTATCAGCTGGACAGGCTCCGGTATTACTACGCAGTCATGATCTGCTCGGATAAAAAGACCGCGCAGAAGATCTACGAGGAGACAGATGGTTCAGAATACCTGTCGTCATCGAATTTCCTCGACTTACGCTTTGTGCCGGACGATGTCACGTTCGACGATGAGCCTCGGGATGAATGCAAGAGCGTGCCCAAAAATTACAAGCCTGTCGAGTTTGTGACGGATGCACTGCAGCATTCCAAGGTCAAGCTGACCTGGGACATGCACCCAGAGGAAACCAACCGCAAGGAGACTATGAAGAATGCATTCAGTGGCAGCAGGGATGGCATTGCGGAGAACGACATCAAAGCATACCTGGCCAGTGGCAGCGAGGACGAGGACGAAGATGGCGCGGCGGAAGCCTCCGATGCCCCAAAACTGAGCAAGAAGGAGCTTGCTCGCAAGAAGATGCGAGAGGCGCTCGGCTTCAAGGACGAGCCTTCGGGCAAGTCATCCAAGTCAGGAGGTCCCGTAGGAGACATGCAGATCACATTCACATCAGCACTTACCGAGGACACGGGTAAAAAGGCGCCTGGAGAGGAAACGACCGCAGAAAAATACATTCGCAAGGAGCGTGAGAGGAAGGCCAAGCGGAAAGAGAAGGCCCTAGCAAACAGACAAGGTGCCAAGACCGAAGCCGAAGAAGAGCCGCAGGAAGATCTTGGCTTCGACGACCCATTCTTCACAGCCGAAGAGCCCGAGACGAAATCTAAATCTGCCATGAACAAGGAAGAACGGCGGAAGAAGCGCGAGGCACGGGAGGCCGAGGAGAAGCAGAACGCAGAGGAGAAGGCCCAGCTGCAGCTCCTCATGGCAGACAACCCTGATGAGGAGGTCGGCCACCTGGACCACTTCGATATGAACGAGATTCTGAAGGCCGAGAAGAACAAGAAGAAGAAAGGGAAGAAGGGCAAGAAGGACACAGAGACCGCGGCCGGGCTGCAGGATGACTTCCAGATGGATGTCCACAACGATCGCTTCAAGGCCGTTTTTGAGGATCATGAGTTTGCCATTGATCCATCCAACCCCAAGTACAAAGGTACTACAGGCATGAAGAGAATGCTGGAGGAGGGCAGGAAGAAGCGGAAGCACGGTGGTGATGAGGCTGGCAGCGAGAGGCGGAGGGACCAGAAGGCGAAAAAGGTGAAAGCTGGTGGCGGAGGCGATGATTTGAGCAGTCTCGTCAGCTCGATCAAGAAGAAGTCGGGAAGTAGGAAGTAGTCGAACTAGAGCCTGGAGGCATGTTTCTCCAGAACAACACGATACCCAATGTGCCATCCATTCACACGCCTGTGGTTGATTCTGTCTAGGAAGTGAGTAAACCATAGATTGTTCCGTTTTTGTTTGCGAGATCACACACGAAGGCACCCATTCCACAGCCTCTGCCATTCTCAAAGCCGTTCCTCTTACAAAATCTGAGGCCAAGCAGATTCGAGTGGAAGCTCTCACGTTCCAGTACCTAAGCGCCGGGCGACGGTGGTTGGCTGTGTTGGCTGCAGGAGGCCTACCAGGCAACCTGCGACATCGACCGGCCAACATTCACTCTAGTCTCAACCTCTCCCTACCTTCTTCTCCCTCGCCAACCCACGCGATTCTTTTCTGTTCTTTTTCTGTTCTTTTTCAACCGTCATCAAAGCAGATCATCTCCCCAACTGCACGCCCCCCGACAACCATATCCAGTGCGAACCACCCAACAAAACCACACTAACAAACAAATTATGCCCAACCCAACCCCTGGAATCTGTGCAGCTGTCGGCGCCGGCGTCGTGCTCATCGCTTCTCCGATGCTAGTTGCTGCGCCTGTCATGGCGGCTGCTGGCTTCGGCGCTGCGGGCCCCGTTGCCGGTACGTGAGCTTCTTCTCCTTCTGGGATTCTCTTTTGCAAAGGATGCTGGTGCTGATATTATCGAGAGCAGGCACGCTTGCTGCGGGCATCCAGGCGGGCATCGGCAACGTGGCAGCTGGAAGCGCATTCGCGGTCGTCCAGAGCGCCGCCATGGGAGGAGCTGGCGCTGCGACGGTTGCTGCCACCGTTCAGGGGTTTGGTGCCGGCCTTCTGGCGGCTACGGGAGGTTTCATGGCCTGGCTGAAGCCCAAGCCCAAGGATGAGGACGATGGCAGTGACGATGAGCAGTAGACGGAGACAAGAGGCTGAGGTTGGCTGTTGCTGACTTGGTGGCGGACCGGGCGTTCAGACTTTTCACCTTTGAGAGCTCCCCAGTTCACCAAACAAACATTCTTGTGGCCATCGAGTTGCCCTCTTGAGCTTTACGCAATACGACTTGAGATGCATTACTTCATAAGCTTTGTTTTCGTCGTTCCCTAAGGTGCCAACCCGTGTTCCCCGTCAATGCTCTCTTGAGGAAAGACTTGAGTGATATTTCCTTTTCTATGATGTCTGTCTCCAGACTGCTCGCGGACAAGTAATCAGGATCATAATGAGAGTGACACAGGTCAACTTGCTCAGGACTAAAAACAGCTTTTGTATATAAGTATGGGGGCATATCATGTGGAGTAAGGAGATCCACCAAGCCACTGCCTACAACGGAGGAACAGAGATCAACAGAGATAATGGACTACCAAGCGAAGACGTCAGCGTCGGAAGGTTTGAAGTAGTAATTTATTGTATGTAAGACAAGTAAATAAAATAAAATATGAACAGAGCAGTCTGTTGCTGTACCAATCGGGCTGGTGTGTATGCCTTGATTTACTGTGTTGCATGCGTCCTGCTACCACTACTGGTGGGGTGTGAAGATTACCTCCTACTACTCGTCGACCATTTGGGGAATTATCATGTCCTGCATGCGGTCATAATGGCGCTCGGCGTATTCCACACTGAGAGATTTTTGATGAGCGGGTTGACGCTAGAGCGACGATGCTTTGCGCACTGCACTAGTAGTACTAGTAGTACGCGTTACGGAGTAGGATAGCGCCATTCCTACTATGGCCGTCCGTACTTACTCTTGCACCAGAATAGTCTGAATGCCATCAACGGGCCGTGCCGGGGGGGGGGGGGTCCGGCGCCGGTTCCTCCTGTAGTGTTCACATTGTAGGTAGAGAAAAATTGGAAGACAAAGAGGGAGAGAGAGTCAGTCGAGGTGCTGTTAAGGAAAAGGGAGGGAGGGGGCGTGAAAAAGGGGGGGGGAGGGAAGAAAAAGGAGGAAAAAAAAAAGAAAAAAAAAGAGGATGTGAGGGCATGCTAAATAGCTTGATAACACTGTAGTTGACGGTAACATTTAAAATTGATGGCACTGCAATCCATGTTGTGTGTAATTTAGGTAGGTACTATAGTACATGCATTCATGGCTGTAATTGAATTTGGGGGGGGGGCGGGTGGGGGGAGCAGAGACCGGACTCGTCGCCTAGAACGGTCGAGAATGTCCATTTAGCACCTAGTACTCAGCACTACGATTAGTGCTATATACGGATCAAAATACAGCCAAGGCAGAAGGACGAGGAGGAGGAGGAGGGGAGGAGGAAACTGAGTGGCTACTTACAACTTTACTTACCCAAGTGATAAATGATTGTAGTTGACGTTTGAAGTGGCTGCCCATGCTGAGTCAGACAGCAGCCACGAGGAGGTCCTATCGTCACCTGTGGAGTACGGGGGCGGAACCTGCCCTGGAAGCCTGCGGATAGCCGCTGTGGCCCACCGGCAAAAAATCAAGAAACAGGGCCTCAGCTGGTTGTTGTCGCGACCAAACATGACATCACCCTGCAAGGGCCCAGTGGGATCCACCAACCTCTCCTCCTCTCCTTCATCTTGTTCATACAATTACATAGTAGCACACAGTTACATAGTAGCAACACATAGGAGGCGTCGTAATCGTAATAGGAGGGATTCCCCAGGATGTCACTCTCACCATCACTTGCGCTACGTCGTCCCATACAGGAGATCCCTCATCATATGGCTTATTGGCCCCTGCTCCTGGCTTGAACCCGAAACCTAGACCACCATCTGGGTCGTCGTTGTCTTCTCGTCCTCTCCTTTTGCCTTACTTTTCTCTCTCTTTCTTTTTTCTCTCCTCTCTTCATTCCCCTTCCGTCTTCCTTCTCTTCCTCTGCTTTCACAGCGTCTTTTTGATGCCATGGCCTCGAACCCGGCAGGCACATCTGGCGGGAACCCATACTCTGATTCACATGGCGCCCATCAGATGTCGCACCTGACACCATCGAGAAGTGCTCCACAGGGTTCAAATAACGCCACTGCACAGCGATCTCCAGCCCTCCAGAGGTTTCGGCCAGGAATCAATGGCGGCAATGGAGGCAGTGGTGACCGCATGGTCAACCGTCAACAGTCGTCCATCGGTCTGCGAAGGCTCGGCGCGCGCCCGTCTCGCCTCGGAATGGCCCCAGTCGCGAACGATTGGCGACAACAACAACAACAGCAACAACAGTCCCCGTTCCAAGATCAAGGGCGACAGAGGGCCGGTCATGATGCCGACGGGCGCAGACGATCTTCCTCAGAGCCTGACAGACCGACATGGCTCACACAGCAGCCTCAGGGCGGCAGCGCTGCTCCACCGCATCTGCCCGTCGTGCCAGAGGCACCAGAGGTTGCAAAGGGCAGGGGACGAAGGCCGTCCTGGCTTCCACGCCTACCAACGAGACATCAGCAGCAGCAGAACCAGACCCACCAACAGCCACAGTCCAAGGTCGCTGCAGATCAGGAGTCCGTCTACGACTCGAGGATTGTCGACCTTCTCGATGTTGTCGATCCAGAGGTCTCCACTCTGACGTCCATCACCAACCTCCAGAACTCCTTGTTCATACCAAGTCTCGGCCGATGGGTCAACCGCCGACCGACATACAATGTCTCTGCCTGGGGACCGCCACCCGTGCCTGGAGACTTCCCAGAGTCCCTTGCGAGCATTGCGGAGCATCAGCAGCAACCCACAGATCAGGAACAACGGCCCTCTGCCGACCGCGCCTACAGCATCACGTCCGAGATCGAGGACTCCCACTATGCCGTCCTTCCCCATGGCGCCTCGCTCGAGGGCTGGACCAAGGAGGAGGTCGACCAGCTGAACGACCACGTCCGCCACATGCTTCACTCCCGCCGGTCCAAGTTCAAACGTGGCTTAAAGGGTTTCGGTAGTTACGTCCGTCGGCCGCTGGGGTTCCTCGTCACGCTTTACGCCACACTTATCACGCTTTTTGGTCTCGCCTGGGTCTTGTTTCTGATAGGCTGGATCAACGTGGGGGGCAAGCAGCTCTATTTAATCAACATCATCGACTACACTCTGGTCGCGCTCTTCGCCGTCGTCGGCGACGGCTTGGCGCCCTTCCGCGCCGTTGACACCTACCACATGATCTTCATTGCCCACTACCGTAGGTACCACCCTGCTGCTGCCCACCGACGCTGCTTCCCCCTTTTATGACAGGAGAAAAAAAAAAAAAAAAGACTGACGGCTGTTTTTTTTAGACCGTGTGAGCTGGAAGCTACGCGAGAAACTCCTCCTACCGGAGCTGCGTGACCATAACGACCTGCCCACCGAGGCCGTGCTGCCCGATCTCGAGTCCGCGCACGACACGGCTAGCATCCGCTCCCTGGCACCCGGCGAGGAGTTCTCGGTGCTCAACCCGAAGCAGCAGGAGAGGCTCACCCACCACTCCGAGAAATACGCCAAGTCACACACCTTCTACCGCCCACACGAGACCGAGACCCACTACGCCTTCCCCCTTAAGCTCCTGGTGGCCATCACCGTGCTGCTCGACCTGCACAGCTGTCTACAGATCTCGCTGGGCTCGGTCACGTGGGGCATCCCGTACAAGGATAGGCCTTTCGCCCTCACGACCGTCATCCTGTGCTGCTCCATCACCGCTAACGCCACCGCCGGACTGCTGATCTGGATCGGGGACAAGCGCACGCGGAAGAAGGACGTCATCGAGAGGATGACGAGGCAGGAGCTGACGGAAGAGGCCATGAACAAGGTCAAGAAGCAGAACCAGAAAGAGGCGGAGAAGGCAGAGGCCAAGAAGGAGGAGGAGCAGGACGGGGGGAGGAAGAGCATCTCTCTGCCGAGACTAAGCCTGGACAAGCTGACAGGTACTGCCGGCAAAAAGGGGCCGGACAGCGCGGGGCCAAAGGAGAAGAAGCAAGTCATAAGCGAAGAGGGGGAGTAATGATTTTTTATTTTGGATCTGATCATGCTTTTTCTGTTGGGGTTGGAGTGGAGGGAGGGAAAGCCACCTGTGTTGTGGTACGTGAGCATGCATAGCGTCTGTCGTTTCGTATTAGAACTGAGATACCCAGAACACGTTATAATTATCTCTTAATCAATAAGAAGAAAGCAATATATATATTATATTTTTTGGAAGATTTCCAAAGCAGCCCATGAAAAGGAAAAAGAATGGAAACAGGTATTATTATTCAACACTGCTCGCTCGCAGTATAATATGGTAAGATATAGAATGATGAAACCGTCCGTCCGTTCATAATCATTAGATTTTCCGGTAGGTTCCAAAGGTCTGTTTGTCCTCAGCTCTCACCATCCCTCTGCATCTCATCATAAGAGTGCCAGAAAGAGGAAGAAAGAAAGAATGAAGAAAAGTTTCCAAACCCATGATTACTTTGCCCAGTCCAGATTTTTGAGTCACATCCTCAAGTCCTCATCCATCCACCCAAAAGAACAGATTCCATTCTCAAATGATCCCCAGGCTTTCGCCAGCAAAGAAGAAAAAGAAAAAAAATCATCTATACTAATCTTTATCCAAAGGAGCGTCATTAAGGGTATCATAAACTTCTCGTCCATCGTCCTTTTATTATAAATGCAAAATGAAATGACCTTAGGGGGCCATTATCTGTCCCGTCCGTTCCGTTCTAAATGAGTGTCGTGAAGATTCCGCAGATGCAAGTCCTTTATTTTTCCTCTTTCCCCCCAATGGTCGTGACTTTTTCTTTTGTCTTTCGTCATCGTTGTTATAAAATGAATGTGTCGTTTCGTTGAGCTCGTAAGGATCGTCGTCAATATGCACTATGGTTTTTAAGCTTGATACATTAATGTCGTAAAGGAGCGTCTAGAAAATCCATATGGATAAGCCGTAAAAATATGAAGAAGAAATAAGTAAGAAGTAGAACAAAATATGGTAGAAGCGGTAGCGGTAAGTTGTATGACTAGACGAGGAAGAACCAGGCCATCAGCGGCAAGAGCGCACTGAGGCTTGAACCGCCCATCCGCCGGAGCCTGGCAGCACCAGCTGTGGCAGTACCGGTCGACGCACTAGAAGAAGTGCCTGTCGTGCTTGTGGTGATGGTCGAGCTTGGGCCCCCCGTAGTCTCGGAGCCTGAGGATGCGGCGGTCGAGGTGCCAGACAAGGTCGAGGTGCCAGACAAGGATCCGGTGGCCGACGGTGTCGAGCTGGCTGATTGTCCAGAGCTCGCCGATGAGGCTGCAGTGCCTGAAGTAGCAGTGCCCGAAGTTGCAGTGCCCGAAGTTGCAGTGCCCGAAGCAGCTGTGCCTGAAGTAGCTGTGCCTGAAGTCGAGGCAATGGAGCTGGATGTGAGAGATGCCGAGGACTCCGACCCAGTTGCGGTCGAGGCTGCTGAGCTGGCTGCTGAGCTCACGCTGCCGCTAGAGCTGCCAGTTGAGGAACCTGTAGCAGAGCCGGAGGTTGCCGAGCCGGAGGAGGATTCGCTCGAGACCGGTGAGGTACCGGATGTTGAAGTCGCGCTGGACGAGCCGACTGACGAGGTACCGGTTGATGTTGACGAGGTGAGGATGATGATTGAGCCTGATGTACTGTGAGGCTGCTGGGTCGAGGTCTCGATGCTCGCACTGGTCGACTCCTCCGCAGCCGGAGAAGTGGACGTGCTGGGGCTGGTCGCATCAGACAGGCTGCAGTAGTTCAAATACTGTGAGAACTGGGTAGTAAGGTAGGTCCGGTCAGACACCTTGCCAGTGGAGCCGACCTGGTCGACACATTCGAGGCAGCCATTATATGCCTTCTCGAAAGCCGAGTTGGTAGCGCACAGGCTTTCTGACTTTCCGACCCTTTGCGCCGCCGCCAAGGCGTTGTTGCATGCGGAGTAGCATGCAGCGGGAAGGGTGCTCACGTCGAGGTCCTTCTTGAGAAGCATGGGCCTCTTCTTGCTGACGTAGCTGCGCTTCGCACTCCACCAAAGGTCGGTACTTGTTGAGCTCTCAGCTGAGCTTGTCGATGTCGTGCCCGAGATGGTAAATTCAGTGATGGACGTCTGAGAGGCCCAGGTGCCTGTTGTGACAGTAGTGGTCGCGCCATTGACTACTTCGACAATGAGCTCCTCGGAGAAGATATCAAAACTTAAGCCGAATGCGTTGGGGTTCAGCACGAAGTAGCCCTTGCTGAGCGGGTAGTAGCCCGTCTCGTTTGCGTTCCAAGTTACATTCTTGTAGTCCCCGATCGGGGTGCAATACTGCGGCTCGCAGATGTAAGTAGGGTCAGGTGGATTTTCGTACACAGTACAGTCGTCTGGCTTGGGCGGGTTGCAGTTCAGCGAGGGTGCACAGCCCCAGGTGAGGTCGGATTTGGGGTCCAGGACAGCCGTTGCCTCTGCAAGTGCAGCACTTGTTGCGGTTGAGACAGCGCAGGTCTTGACCGTTTCGATGACCGTAGAAGTCAACGTAATCGTCTGACCCGGCTCAGTAATAGTGTTTGGATTTTGGGTCACCTAGATTAGACACGCCGAGTCAGCATTTCTGCTCCCCCAAGGAGCACAGACTGAAGAGACCCCGACTTACAGTTCGCGTCACAATGATACTCGACCCTGGCAAGGTCGTCGTGACAGTCGAACCTTGTTCAACCAGAGTGGTTGTGACTGGAGGCACCGAGCTTGTCACCACCTCAATGGATGTCGTGCCTGGCAGAGTGATGGTCTGACCCGGTTGAGTGATCTATGTTCTCAGGTCAGGATTGATCCAGAATCTCGCCTTCCATGCAATTGTTCACGTACCGTCTCGACTTCGGTCACACCAGGCACCGTGTACGTGGTCCCAGGAAGGGTTGAGTAGTCGGTAGTCGCGTACGTGTAAATCTGCAGGAGTCAGTCATGGCACTTTTATGCAGACCCTGCATGTTTCCAGCTTACCGTCGTAAATGTCTGATAGTAGCTACTCGTGACTGTCGTGAAGAGCGAAGTAGTCTGCGTTGCAGTCGTGGTCTGAAGTTTTCCAGTCAGATTCACTCAAGCTTGGGAAGGGGGAAGTCTTGATAGATGTGAAGCTCTGGACGTACATATGGAATGCTCGTCGTGAGTGTAACCGAGTGATCTGAGACTATTGTCGACACTAAAGTCGAGACACTGGTCGTCGTGTCGGTCAAGGTAGTCCAGTAACTAGAAACCAAGGTACTTGTCGAGACCTGGGGATAGTCTGATTAGCATTTGAAGGGCTTCCATGCTCTGAAGAACGCTCTAAGACCTACCGACGTAGTCGTCACGGTTGACACGTCCGTTGCTGTCGTTGTGGACACGAAAGTGGTCGTGTATGGGATAGACGTGGTGACAACCGAAGTGGTCCAGAAAGTCTCAGATGAGATGACTGTGTACGGGTAGCTAGTAGTGAATGTCGACACCGAAGTCTGTCGAATGCATCAGGATCAGCAGCGGACTAATACAGTTTCAGACTTCCTCTACGCACCGATGTTACTGTCGCAGTTGTCACATCTGTCAAGATCTATTGCATAGCACGTCAGTACGTGGCGATCTCGCGTGGTCTGTGGGAGGCCTTCGGGGCTCTAATTACCGATACATCTGTCACGGTTGAGACGTCTGTCTCAACGGACGTCTGCCATGGGTGTCAGGTCAGTGGCAAGACTCATACGCCGATATATCGTGTTGGCAGGATTTAACGTACCGTAGTCACTGTCTCGGTCACGTCTTCCGTGGCGGTCGTGGAAACTTCCTGTAGAGATAATTGCATTTCAGTCCAAAAGAATTCACATAGCTGAGATGTGGCGGCTAAGAGTATGCGGCAAATAGCATCCCTATCATTGAAAACAAGACCGAGCAAGAAGGCGGATATGTGGTGATTCTTACCTGAGTGATCGTGTACGGGATGGACGTCGTGCTGTAGATGGTGGTCCAGAAGCTGGTCGTTACCGTGTGATCAACCGTGGTCGGGACCGGGTAGCTTAAGGTCGAGACGATTGTGCTCCAGGATGTCAGAACCTCAGTGGAGACCTGATCGATGCTCTCTGTTAGCTTTATCTCCTAGAATGCGAACAGGACTACAAGGCCAAATTTGCCGACAGGACATACAGATGTTGTGACATCGGTGGTCACGCGAATAATAGTCTCGGTCGCGGTTATGTCCTTAACAGGCGTCAGCATGATCAGATATTGCCAGGCACACTTTTATTGTAAAGGGGTGTTATACCTTAGTGATTGTCTGGGTGAAATCATCTGTTACCGTGGTGGGAACTGTCTGAGTAAAGTCATCTGTTATCGTGGTCGGAACAGTCTGTACAAATCACACTGCTTAGCTAGATCCCACACCATAGTTTGCAGAGATGTCGTGAGCGGCAGAGAGGTCATCTTATCGATCTGAATCCCAAGTTTAACGGCCTCTGATGGTTCTGGACTGTAGCACGCCCTTATGACATACCTGAGTGACCGTGTCCGTGGAAAACTGGGTGGTAGTGTATGGGAACGAAGTGGTGGTGGTCACCGTCTCCCAGAAGCTTGTAGTAAATGTCACGTCCGAAATGACTGTGGTAGTGACCGGATAGCTCGTCGTCGAAACGATCGTGGACCATGATGTTACAATATCAGTGGACACGGAAGTGCTGACAATGGTGGTGTAGTCCACACTGACAGATACGGAAACCTATTGCGCCAGAGGTTTAGTAAATCATTCGGTGATTCCCAGCGTCGTAGATAGGAGAAGATGTGGAGGGCATACCGAGGTCACAGTGTCAGTCAGGGTCGAATAGATATCCTGTAGTAGTCAGGAAGGTCAGCCTTTAATTATTCCAGGGTGGTCTTCCCAGACCAAATAGAAGAAATTGATGGTCGAAACCGATCATCGTGCAACATACCGAGATTAGAGTGGTCGGTACGTAAGATACGACCGTGGTGGGTGAGACCTCGACGAGCGTAGAGACCTAGCAGTCATTAGATTTCAGTGCCGTCCATGTGGAAGCAGGAAAAGGAGACCATACCGTTGTGCTGGTCACCGTGTCGGTTATGTAGCTTGTCGAATACAATGTATCAACCTCGGTTGTAGTCTTTTCGGGGAATTGTTAGCAGGCTGGATTCGAGCAACTACGGCAGATTCAGGGGACCTTGGAGGGATTAGATGACTTGCCGTTGGCACAACGCTGATGATTGTATCCGAAATGGTCTTCGTGAAGCTCAAAGTCTTGGTATCCGTAGTCGTGTATGTTAACACGATAGTGCGGGTCTTGAAAATTGTAATCTCACAAGTCGTGGTCGTAGTCTTGGTGATGTCCTTGGTGACTGTCACGGGCTTTGTTTTCGTGATGTCCTTGGTGACCGTAATGTCCTTGGTAGTCGTAGTCGGAACACTGGTAGTCAGAGTCTGCGTCTTCACGTAGGTGACCGGTGTGGTTACCGTCAGCGTGCTAAATGAGGTGACAACCTTGGTGGCGACGCTGAAGCAACTGCTGGGAAGTTCGCCAGCACTCGAGGTTGTTGAAGTTTCTCGGGCTGGACAATCTGTGACGGTCGGTGCACATGACGTGATCGTGTCCGTCGAGGTTACATATACCGTGCTCGTAATGTCATCCTCAGCTCGCTTGTAGGCCACGGCGCTTGAGAACGCGCACTCGGTGACGGTGTACGGGTATGACTGACTGGGTATTAGCCAAGAGCGCGAAAGGACGAGAAAGAGGTATGGTGAGAAGTGCCGGGCTAGAATAGGAAGTGGGTGTGGTAAAAGGATACGGGATGGTGAAAAGAAATATGGGAAATAACAATGCTTACCGAAACGATTGTTGTCGGGACCAGTTCGGTTGTTCTGAAACCATGTCAACGTTGAACATCATGAGGGGCTGTGTGCACAGGCATGGGGAAATTGAAGGAACTCACGTGTAGGACGTGATGTACGTAGTAGTCAGCCAATCCGTCTCTGTCGACGTAGCCCTGTAGAGTCATCAGCTACACTTGACCACAAGATACTTATGCTTCCAACCAGGAGCAACTCACGTGAAGCTGTCGGTTACAGTTGTGCTAGATTCCAGTATTAGCAATGGCCAGCAGGATCCAATTACAGGAGCCCGGCCTCATTCAGCCAGCAGCAAAGTACAACTTACTCCTCATAGTAGGTATCTATGACAGTCTCATTCAGATAGGCAGTAGCCGTGGTGCTGCGTCAAATTATTAGCCAGGTTCGTTCCTCAAGAAGACTACCTTTGTAGTCCTGGAAACTTCAGGCTCACGTCGTTGGCTGGATACTGGTGATTACGATAGTAGTCGATATATAAGCCGTGACAGTCTGTGCAGAACGCCCCGACGAGGAGCCAACAGGGTATGAAGATGGAGAGTACGACGCGCTCGAGGGCGACCACGCAGAGCTTGAGCAGACCGTTTCCGTTACGCTGTCATGGTATTTAGCAGGAGCTCTGTATATTGCATCTCAACTCTTTGCATGACATATATGTCGACGCAAATCAAGATACAGCCTGGGAGGGAATTACGTACGTGGAGCTCTCAGTCACGGTCGACACAGCAGCTGAAGCCGATGCTGTCACTGTCGATGTCACTGTCTTATCAACTGTCACGGTGGACACAACCGTTGTGGCTGGCACGGTCCAGAAGACAGTTTCGGTCGTTGCAGCTACTGTTGTCGTGCTCCAGCAAACCTCATCGCACGAAACTTCCGCCGTGGCGTTGGTATATGTCGGTGTCGGGTCGGCCAAGGCTCCCACCACCATGGCCCCGAGGGCCCAGAATCCATAGCGAGTGACCATCTTGTCGAAATTCTTGGGCCTTGCAACTTCTGAATCTCTGCGAACCGAGCAGAACAAAGAGTGTCCAGTAGACCGCCACCAAGCGAGGGATGAGACAGGAGAAGTAAATCTTCTGTCAGGGTCGGCGAGCTGTGATCAATATTATGAGCAAGTGGCTGGTCGCCCTGGGGAGGGTCAATGTGCCTGCGGACCTTGAGCGGACCGGACGGGGGGGGGGGGGGGTAATGCTCGAGGGACGAGAGGCTGAGCCCTGCAGCAGTACACCTCACACCTCTCAGCTAGGCCAGGTTGTTCATGGGCCAATTACAGAGGTACGAAGACCGTTGTCCGGCGGAAATTAAACCGACCTAAGCACACGAAGGACGGCGCTGATGGGGAGAGGGGGAGAGACAGCAAGTTGGGAGATCAGGTGGGACCACAGAATCTCTTGCCAACGTCTTGAACGGGGTGGGCCTGCAGCCCTCTTCAACAACACAACAGGTTATACGGCGTGGTTCGTCTCTGGACTAGCGAGGGTCCAAGAAGGGCCTTCGACATACAAAACACACTCCCAGAACTAAGAGAGAGTGGCAAGGTTCCTACTGAACTGGATCTGGGAGGGAGACGGCGGAAAAATGGCAGAAGAGACAACTCCATGAGCATCGGGATTTTGGGAAGCGCGTACCTGCCGGGACTACCGAACATGGCATCTCGACCCTGCAGGCCCATGCATGTAAGGAAGCATATGCGGGTCGAAGATTCTGCAAATGGATACGATCGATCCAGGACCGAACAGGTTGGACAACGAAGAGGAGGCCTAGACCTTCAGAGAGGTACCTCACGGTCATCAGTGTATAGTACCAAAGTGCTGATGGATGCCCTCCCTGGATGTAATCAGCCACGACACCGGTTGTGTTGGCGGCCGGACCATGCTTCTGGTTGGCGCTCTGTCCGAGACCTGAATTCTCGCATGAATATGCCTGTGGACTTTTGCCTCGAGGGGGGCCATGACGGACGTGGAAAGACAGACTCTTAGCCCTGCCGGCCGATACGATGATGACAGCAGGAAGGGCACACAAGACATACCCAGCGGCATGCAGCACTCGATTGTGGACCAAGAACCACGATGAGAAATATCTTCGTCCTACGGTGCCATCGCAGTCGCCTGCGCACCATGAATGCAACCCCTCCCGGCTCGCGATATCGAGCCGGTAGGGCAGGGCAGACAGAGCCCTACCATGCCGGTGTCCCTTCAGGGAGGTTGCAGAGGCAAGGCTCTCGAGATGGAGTCGGTCAGCAGCGGAGCGGGGACGAGAAGAGCTACCCTTGTCGACAGGGAGGAGGGCCTGCCAGGGTCCCACGAACAGGCACCTTTGGTGCTACTCCCTGTCCCCTCCAGGTCAGGCAGGCTTGTGGAGTCAGGCACGCAATTGGGGGTGTGTGTGTGTGTGTGTGTGCTGTACAGTAGTAGTAGAGCGGAGTCATCCGCACCCGATGCGATGTGATGCCTGCGAGCCCTACCAAAGCACGGCCTGTGGGAGGGATGAGGGCCCTGGGCCCCGCCTGGCCTAACCCACGAAGGTTTATTTTTTTTTTTTACAACGTAAGGCCACTCTGCCTCTTCTGGATACCCTGACACCAGCTCTTATCCCTCCTGCCAAGTCTTGACGGGTTGGACTGTTGTTCCGTTGGTCCTAGACATGACTGACCGAAGGTGAGCTGGTCATGCTCCACCGCTGCCTTGAAGCCGTTGCTCCATCCTTTCCCCCCTCATTCCCCCTCTCTGTCCGGCGGGGAAGATGGGCTCGCGAAGATATAACTCTGCCCTAGATATTCTTTTTTTCTCGTATTGATCGGACCAATGCGGGCGTGAGACAAATCTAATACATAGTGCAGACTATGTTAGCAAAAGCATACGCTGGTGTAACAATGTGGTAAGTGTTGCCTTGACACGACAACGCGACGAGGTAACATGACAGGGCGTCTGGACAACAATAGTCTGATTCTAGTGCTGACCTTATCCCCAGTGATCGGCAGAACATGGTCACTCATGTAGGCCGCACCCGGGGTGCCGTCCCGGCGATGCCATGTGCTCATTCGCTGCCCTATTACGCCACCCGTGTTGTTAGACCTCGGACACTGGCATCACGTACAGGTGGCTTGCATACAGGCCGTAGTCGTCCCGAGACGTACCTACAATAGCAGGCCCACTGGTGGAAGAAGCAAAGCGTACTATCACCTATGTAGACACCCTTTTGTTTCTTTTTCCCGTGGAGCGGAGAGATACTGGGAAAAAACCGGGTACTAACTATCCTCGAGGAGGAGATCGATCGATTGCCGGGGAGGGGGGAGGGGAGCAAAACCTGCGAGAGGTCAGACAAAGTTCCTGATCGCATTGCCTTGCCTGTCCAACAGGGTGTATCACTTACCAGACACGCCCTACAAGGCGCAGTCTTAGTAGGACCTTTCCGGTGCGAGTGTCCCGTCGTCGTACCGTCAAACTGTGGTGACCAAAAAATGCGAGGGACAAAAAAAGTTGGGCAAACAACCAAGAGGGCACGTTGTCAAGGTTTGTTCAACAAGAGGAAGGACAAGTCGACTAGGAAGGGGCAACGAGAGGGGATAGGTTACCATATCGGGTGCACTCCACACTGCTATATCTGTATACAGTACGTGCTGTATTGCCATGGTCGTAGTACACCCATCATGTCACTGCTACTATGCATGGTACCAATAAGTATGCTCCATAGTAAGCTTTCCCTACAGGTGGGGGGGGGGGCGGGGCTGGCAGGTGCGGTCGAGGATGGGCCAGCACGCAGTTGAGACCCGCCCAAACGGTCCGCTCCCACTTGAGCTTATCGATTGATTGGACCCTAAATCCTAGATCCCGGTGCCACTGCCCATTCTGGTTTGGCCGGGCGGGCACAGGGGCGGGGTAGCCCTTGCCAAGTGGCTTACATTGTATCCATCTTAGGTAGGGCTCAAGAGCTACCCACGCTACCCAACCACAACCAACATCACTCTCACTTGTGTCTTTCTTTCTTGTCAGCAATGCAACCACTCACCGCTGGCTCACGCCACTTCCAAACCCTCAGTTCCCTTCACCTGTCAGCAGAGGCGGAGAATCAATGATTCACCTGGGTCTCGACGACCTCCAAGAATGCACCAGCCATGTCGCAATAGACAAAGTCGCCCTCGCACCCGAGTTCCGTTCCGCGCAACCGATGATCCTGAGCCCTTGGCCTCCTTCAGCCTTTAGCAAAAAGTTTATGCGATGCCAGTCTGTTGTTTTTGTTTGAACAGGAAAAGCTTGCATCTCACTGCTGCCTACCATGCAAGGCGTGGGATTCCAAGGTGAGGAGGAGGGGTGCAGAGTCCACATTTGCGGCTGAAGGGGAGAAAGAAAGAAAAAAAACCAGAGTAAAGAGAGAGAAAAAAGTTCATCCTTCTGGAGTCCCTCCCCGCCTTCAGAGTGGGCACTACTGTGTACCGCTGTGTTGTACTCTGGCACTACGGTAACATTACACTTACTGTACATGGTACTAATACAGAGTGGTTTACAAAGGGACCCTCCTAAACGGATGCGAAGGATTCTGCCGGGTTCCTCTCTTGGTCGCTCGCTCGTTCGAGGAGATCTCAACCGCAGGATTCGACGGTTCACGTGCGCTCCTCGCTCACCCAACCTAGCCATGCAGGGCAGGTGGGCAGGTGAGCTGAGGTGACCATCGCACACGCCGATCTGCCCAATATTGAATACACGTCTCCCCGCTGTTGCCTCTCACCCCCAGCACCACCACCATGGCACGCCTCGGCTGTCCGAGAATTGCTGTCCTTGTTCACGAGCAGAAGACCAGGAGACAGCCTCAACACCTGCGAGATGTGAGTGAGTGAGGTTTGGAGTGAGAGACCGACACTGACAGACCGACGGCAGGGTGGCGACGGTGCAGAGCTGCTGCACGACTACCCTTTCGTAGGATGAACCCTCCCCCCGCACAGCATTCTCGTCTTGATGCAAGGGGGGACACACAGTCTGCCTAGCTGGCTGCTTAAGTGAGTGTTTGTTTGGTCCTGAAAACTTCAAAACATTGACGCAGATCTTGCACTCGTATTTGAATCCGGGAGGACACACACAAGCGAATATGCTGTGCGTCGTGTGGATACTGAGCGTGAGACACCGTGATAGCCTCTGCTGTGCATAAATGAAAAGCAACAAGTCGGTGGTTCCATCTCGGTCGCAGTTCCGCGGTAGACTGCCTGCCTGCATAAGTACCTAGTCATGCTCGATCAAGCATGGGTCCCGCTCAGCCAGGAAGAAAAGGGAGAGAGGGAGAGAAGATATCGATCTGACCGGCTGCAGATAAGCTTGCGTTTTGTCAAGAAAGTCTACCTACCACCACCACCACCTCCTCTCATTTTTTTCGTGGGCGCTGGCCCCGATAGTTTGGGTAGTTCAGATCATGGTCCAGGCCCAGAGGAGACCTGGCAGGCCTGGGTACGGATCCTTGGAAGCAATGGAAGACCGCATTTCAGCCGCAAAAACTTCCTCATCCAACGTGAGCATATCGTGGGTTGGTGCTGTGGCTCAAGCCCCCCCCCCCCGGGCGCCCCTCCCCTCTTTGCCCTGGGAGGGCCCCCTGGTACACTCGCACCAACCATGAGCGACCCGTCCAACCATCCATTGGGCGCCCCATGCGACCTCGTGTGTGGGACCGCGGGATGCACAGCCGATACGCTCCCAATTAGGCCAGATGGAGACGGCTCTTCGTTGTACCCTCCATGCAGAACACAAAATTCTTCTGGGCCAACTGGTCTCACTTCGCCACCCGTGGTGAGGTTTAGAAATCCCATGGCTCCAGCGTAACTCTCACCTGGCGGGCTTGGAACGACAATGTGTACAAGCAAACCTAACGCTTCGTGAGGGAGCCCCAAGCTGGATCTTTCTAGGACCTGACACGGGTAGGTCGATATCGAGTACTCTCATGCTCCGGCACCAGTGGCAACTCTTCTCGCGTCCACCAGAGACTCGATAATCGCATAGATCTATCTGCTTACAATTTTCAGCGGCATACAGTCTAGGCTCTGTACGCCTGCAGCCATCGTTCCCCGCGTTCTCGAAAAGGCGGCCCCTCTCGCCACCGCCGGCCATAGCCTCCCTGCGGTTTATCCGACATCGTAGGATTGCGACACTGGCATCTGCTGCTTGAGCATTTGCTTTTTGTTATGCAGGTACCTTAGTGCTATACTCTGTAAGCCGGGCTCTTCCACGTTGTGCTATTTCTGGTTCTGGTCTTGGCTTTTCAAGACCCCGATACGCCCATCGCTACCTCGATATTCTCTTGAGGAATTGTCCAGGGTCTGATCTGGTCAACCTGCGGCGAATAACCTTCATCGCGATCGAGTTCAACATCGACAAGAGAGACTCCATCTGAGGGCCGCGTACCACTTGTGCCCCTTTAGTTTCCTGTGCCAGTCGTATATGGCTGACCCGCGATTTTTCTTGTTCCTGATAGCATAGCATTTCCCGTCGCGCAATGCATCGCAGCGAACTCCTCTCATAGCAGCTTTATCTACCTAATCCTGCCTCACTCGGCGAGTGTGTTCTGATACCCGGTATCCGGTTTCACGATGGCGGTCTCAAGGACACTTTCGTTGTCCCTCCTTGCGGGCATCGCGCCCATCGTGGTCGCTCAGCTAGGAGGATGGGAAGCCAACGAGGTCAACACCACAATGTGTACATGGCAAGGACTGCGGGGTAAGTGGTCTTTATCTCGCTAGAAGACCGTGCTGTATACTAACAGACACAGCGGCCATCATCAGAGACACATTGTACATGGATGGTGGCTACCTCTACTGGAGGCCCGGCTTGGCCGATGGATCATACGACAAGGCAATTCAGGACTGTACGGTGATAGCCCCAAGCTCTGCCGTTCATGTATAAAGGCTCTCTGACATTTTGCGCAGACGACTGGAACGGGCTCTCGTACACGCTCAACTTCAGCACGCCGTTCAACATCTCACAGAACATCAGCGCTCTGTTTGGAACACTTGACAAGACTTCAGCGGAGCCTCTCTACTATGACGGAGCGATGCTCGCCAGTTATGATGACTACTGGCTCTTTGGCGGGCTACTGACGATGAATAACGCCTCCGCCGAGCCAGACAGTACCCATGGTCTGGAGTATGAGCAGTACGCCTCCGCAGAAGGCCAGACCGCTTTCTCAGCTGGGTTCAGCTCGTATGAGCTGAGCGGAAACATGACGCGTTATATTGCCTATGGCGGTGCGGCCAGCGTGCCCTCGGAGAACCTTGGCTTCTACTTTGCTGGGCTTCACGGGCCCACCTGGGGCGATATATACTACCCGGACGGCGATGATGCAGACACGGCTACTGAGGTATCCCCCACGCTCATCACGCTCGATATGGCGTCTGGATATCAGGGGACATGGACCAACACCACCTTGCCAGATGATATACCAGGGCGTGCGAGCCCTGAGCTGGTGTGGGTGCCCGTCGGCAAGCAGGGGATTCTTGTCGCCCTGGGAGGCGTAGTGTATCCTGAATTTGTGACGGTTGACCACCTCTCCGAGAACGAAACCGCAAGTGTAAGTGAAACCCATCCCATCCTCTTAGACCGCACAACAACAGGTCGATACTAAACTTCACGCCATCAGGAGGACCAAAGCCCGGCCTTTATGACGAACATCAACATCTACGATATCGCAAACAAGACATGGTATACGCAGAAGACCACAGGCGGTCCAGGACAGCTGGCGCAGGGCTGTGCTGTTATGCAGCCAGCCGCAGACTACTCGAGTTTCAACATCTACTGGTATGGCGGCTATGATGGTCTCCACATGTTGGATGATTCGTACTGGAACGACGTGGTCTGGATCTTGTCGCTGCCCAGTTTCACGTGGAAGCAGGCCAGCACGGAACGGACCGGATACGCGCGCGCAGGACATAAATGCGTCATGCCCTACCCAGACCAAATGATGGTCATCGGCGGCCAGCAGGCGCAGTCTGGTATTGAATATGCCTGCGTCCCTGACATTATCCAGATCTTCAACGTGAGTTCTACGCAGTGGCTCGACCGCTATGACCCGACAGTCTACTCGGATTATGCTGTCCCAAGCGTCATCTACGATGCGATCGGGGGCGACGGGTCCGGCGGTGCAACGTCGACTGCTCCCAAGAGCTGGGACACGTCGGCCCTGGCTGCCGTCTTCCAGACCTCGTACGCTACCTCCAAGATCTCGACTTGGTACCCTTACCCCGAGGCAAGCTCGACTTCTGTGACCAACCCCACGTACACGCCGCCCAATAACGGTAGCGGCGGCAGTGGTGTGCCCAAATACCTCGCGCCACTACTGGGCGTCCTCCTGGGTCTCATCTTCGTGTCGTCTGTCGCCGTGGGTATCATCGTCTGGAGACGTCGGAAGCTGATGAAGGCCAACGGCGGCATGAGCGTGGCCCCATCGGACGACAAGTGGAAGAATATCATCTCGTGGATGAACGGGCAGAGGTTAGCAGCCGAGCCCAAGGACGAGACGGTCACGACCAGCGAGGAGCTCCCGCATCCGAGCCCGACTCCAGAAGGGCTCAGGTTCAATCAAGGTCACCAGTACCCGTTTATGCAAACTTGGCGTGAGCAGCCACAACAAGACATGCAGCAGACCCCGCATCCCGTTCACCATGAGATGGACGGGAATGGCCTCGTCGTCGAGCTCCCAGGTAAGCTCCTTCTCAGGCCTCCCAACTTTTTTCTTCTAAAATTTTCTTTTTCTTTTTGGACCGCATATTGCCTTTTGTGTGTGTGTGTGTTGTGCTGACCTTTTGACTCTCGCAGCGGAACCTCTTGTCGCAGAACTCTCTGAAGACCCCACGCCGTCCCTCTACAGCGACGCCCAGCGTCTCAGCAACGCGAATGCATCGCAGGGCGTGCGCGCATACCCCTACAATAGCTCGATCCAGAATACCGACCAGGGCAGCGTCGTGAGCAGCACTTCTTACCAGCGAAATACCACATCGCCGCCCGCGCCTCCATCGTCAACCTCACACGCCACCTCTTCAGCTGCGGGCGCCCAGCCAGCACCCCCACAAACAAAGCGCAGCCCTGTCGTCCCGGAATCGGCAGTCCTCCCCGAACCCCTGTCGGCCGACAACAACAAAACCCTCCCAGAACTTCCCGTGTCAAGCGAACACATAGGCGGTCGCTCCTCGGCACCGACTGTGCAGAACAACACGCCTGGCGTGCGAGGCAGCTCGGGCGTGTCCATCCTCAGCGAGCGCGAGAGCACGCACATGCGCAACCTGTCGGACCCCGCGACGGTCAGCACCATGAACGCGACGATCGCCAGCGTGGCGCCTCAGCCGCAGCAGCAGCAGCAGCAGTCCCAGACTATCGGCGGCCGGGTCGCGAGCCCGCCGATCCTCGAGGAGGGCGCGGTGGCTGCTGCTAACGCGCGGAACAGCCCGCAGGACGGCAGGCTGCCTGCTGTGGTGTCTCCGCCGACGGGGAGCACGGTCGAGGCTGAGGACTACGTGGGTGCGGTCGTCAGCCCCGTGGTGGCCAGGGGCGAGGCGCCTCCGCCGGGGAGTGGCAGGAGAAGTGCGTTCAGAGAGAGCCAGGAGGATCTGGGCGGAGAGAGCTGAGTGGATGGGTTACATGCAAAAGAAAGCATCGATGGGTTAGAAAGACTGGATCTCCCCTTCACATAATGACTTTTTGTTGTAATGATTTTTATTGTTTATTTTTATTTTTTTTATTAAAATAGTCCTTCCTTTCTTTCTTGTTCTCTCTTGGGTATATACGAAAGAGGGCGGCTGACTGTTGCGGTTATGCAGTTTGATGCCTTCCATGCCGGAACGATGCGATGATATCTGGGAAGGGGAAAAAATCATTTATAGCTACAGACCTTCATTTGAAAGCATGAGACATTATGGGAATCATGAGGTTCTTCTTGGATAATAAACTACTCGCTCTGCACTACGTGGTGATTTTGTTACTCCTCATTTTGCACAAACATTGCTCTCTCTCACAAGGCTCGCGTCTCTCTCTCTTTCTCTCTCACACACACACTCCCACAGGGCTGATTTGCAAGAGTTGATTGTGACCAAAAAACATGGGCTTATTTCTTTGATTTTTATTCTTAATATAGATACAAAGCCTTGTCATCTAATTAATAGGAAAGTCTTGTCTTGAGCAGCTCATGCATGCGTCTGAAACAACCCTCCGTTCTTTGCCCACAATGGCTTTCTGTTGCCTCTCTCCTCTCTCGCTCGCTCTCCCTCTCTCTCTCTCTTTCATGTATACAACACCGTCTAGTCCTGAACGCCAAGCTAAAGTCAGTCCATGCATCTTCATCATCATCTTTCTTCTTCTTTGCCCTCGAATTAGTTTATATATGTATATGTATAGGGATCTTCAAGGAAAAGAAGGAAACGAACAACCCCCGGTCGTTGACAGGAGGGCGGGCTAAACCGGCGCTCAGACAGATAAGCCCTGTTCCCTCCTCCTCCGATTATAGTCCCTCGTCTCTTCCAGTTCCTTCCTCAGGAACTCATTAAAGCCATCCGGGTTGTCGAGGTACAGGTGATGGCCGGCGCGGGGGACGATGATGACCCTGGCGCTCCCGTTCTCATCGCGCCTCTCGTCGGGGCTGCCCTCCTTGAGAGCCTTCTCCACGCGCTTCTGGATCTTCACCTCGCTGGCGTAGCCGCCGGCAACGTCCATCCAGTCGCTGTCGCCGTACATGAAGACGACGGGGAAGCCGGTCTCCTTCTTGTTGTCGGGGCCGACGCCACGGCCGACCTGGTCGATGCGGTTGATCAGGGGGTTGCGGGCGTAGGCGCCGGGGGCGAGGATGTAGGTGAGGGCGAACTCGCCGCTGCCCTTTTGGCGGAACAGGTTGTAGGCGTAGACGTGCAGGGCGTTGGCCTCCTCGCGCGGCAGGTGGTTGAAGCGGCGGCTGGTCCAGCCGGAGACGAAGCGCGGGCCGAGGGGGCCAGCGACGCGCACGACGCTGAAGGGGGAGACGAGGTTGGCATCCCACAGCCAGGCGAACCAGCCTGGGATGGTGCGTGCGGGGGCGGCGGCTGGGGGGCTCTGCTTGGTGGCAGCGACGGTGTTGGTGTTGTCCTGGTGGACGATGCTCTCCTGGGACTGGGCGAACTCATTGGCGAGGGTGGAGGAGGCCGGGGCGGGCAGCTCGGCCTTGGTGGCGTAGGGGTTCTCGGGGACGCCGACGGGGGAGGCGAGGATAAGCTTGTTGAGGCGGCCTGGGTACTTGAGGGCGTAGGAGACGGCGAGGTAGCCGCCCATGGAGTGGCCCAGCAGGGTGAACTTGTCGATGTTGCGGATCTTCCTCCACTCCTCGAGGGCGTCGATGAAGAAGTTCTCGGCCTCGACGGTCCTCTCAGCGGGGTCCTTGGCCCTGATGCGGAAGGGAGGGCGCGACGAGTTGCCCATGCCCAGCATGTCGAGGGCGTAGAGGCGCCAGCCCGTGACGCGGGTGGCCGGCTCAAAGTTCTGGTAGAAGAGGCCCAGGCCGGCGCCGTAGCCGTGCAGCATGACGAGGGTCTCGTCGGCGGGCTCAGCAACACGCTCGACAGAGTACTCGTTCAGCACGCGGTTCTTTCCCGAGAGGGCAACCATGGTAGAGCGCCATATCCGGTGGCCAAAGGGGTCGGTTCTGGTGGTGAGATCGGAGGAGGAGGAGGAGGAGACGGCCTCCTTAAGGTAGGGAATGAGGTTGAGGACGGCCCTCTCGGAGACGGGCGGGGAGATGTTGGTCCACTTTGTCGCAGCCATGTATGTTAGCCTCCGGTCTCCAAGTCTGTCTTGTCTCTCATTTCTCCCCTTCTCTCGAGGGTGATAAAAATACATACCCATTGGTGGGCGGCATCTCGTAGGGACAGAGGAAATAATCCTGACATGGGCTTCTGCTCCCCGGGCGCGCCCGGCTTGTTCGTTTGTTGGGCCACCTTGGCGGATTTTGCCCGTGACTTTCTAAATCGTCTTGTTGAGGGAAGTGCTTCCTGAGACGAGGAGGCAGAGGGGGTCTCGAGGTCAGAGGTGTCGCTGGAGGGGGTGTTGTGGTGGCGGGGGAGAGGGTCTGTATGAGAGGGGGCGAGGGTGGGTGGAGGAAAAAGAGGTTCAGGTTGTTGAGGAATTGCCACGGTAGACATGGTTACGAGGCCGTAGGCGTTGACGTTAACAGGCCGGCGCCGGCGGGGATTAGTGAGACTGCACGTGGGCGAGGAAGGTGGTGACCGGACACGGTTGCTGAACCTCGACGAGGTGCTGAAGTTCGATGAGGATAAAGAGGAAGAGGAAGATGGAGACGGAGATGATGAATACAAAGTCGAAGTTATAGATGACAATAATAAATAGAGACGGGAGGAATATTGCTGCAGCAGTTGGTGATGAGTGCAGTTGGGTCTGAATACCACCAACATTTCCTCCTCTCTTCAAGATCTCCAGGAACCATCGGGAGAAGAAAAAAAAAAAGGGGGGGGGGGAGGATGCCTTCTTTTTAAAATGCGTAAGATGTCTACATGGCCTTCATTTTCCCCCTTCCTTTCCTTCTCGCTGTCTCTGTGTATGTGTCTGTATTCTTTTAGCCCAGGACTCAATCATTCATCGGGTGCAAGCGGACTTAAGGAGAGAGGGAGACCAGGAAAACCCCCTCGCACTCGCACACGCATGAAATGGATGGTGCGTGGATAATGTACCAAACCATAGTAAAAGTAATACAAAAGTGACTTGGAGAGAGAGGATTTCGCCCGAAGGGGAATATAATCTCGCCGTGCCAGCCAAGTTGGCTCCATGACGGATACAAACCAACAGCACACACAAAAAAAAAAGGAGTACTAACCTCATCTCGTAAATGCTCCATAGAGTGTCATGAGCCACGGGATTGTCTTTTTCGGCGTCGGCGTCAGTATTCCACCGGAGTCCGATCGCCTGCTTATCCCGTAGCCGTTATTCCGGTTACTGCCTGACAACTGGCAAGAGTGACAAGGTATATATATATACATATATACATGATACTATATAAATTGACTCTTCGGGATGACGTCTGTTTGGGTTCTTCTACTGGGCTCTTCATAGTAGCGCAATAGTAATTGGGTTACCATACAAAATCGCTGCTCACCATAGAATGTATGGTCGGTGTGAATAAGTGGCTGACGATATTGGTAGTGGGCTAATAGTGGGGGGAGGGGTTTGCTGGGGGCGCGGATGGTGGTGGTTTGTTACCATAGTGGTGGTACCACTAGGAGTTGTTGGGGTTGTTGGGCAGTACTGGGGGCTTACCACAGTACCCATCACCGCTCAGTCAGGGCAGCAGCAAGAACCCACAGGGGTCAGGCTTCAGGACCACCTTCAGCTGCCAGCTCCACCCGCGGGCTGCTCTGTCGTATTGTATCTTCAGCCTCGAACCACACACAGCACCACATCGAAACTCCACTACGTAGGTAGGGGAGAACGGGAAACGGGGCCATTGATCATCCACAACCCCCCAAAAACCTCGACGTTGCCGATCGCACGTACAAACAAAATCAGATGCATGCACCGACACCAGCGTCCTTTACCTTCACGAGCACGACACAGTTCTGAATGCGCCACACAGGAGGACCTCCTCCTCCTCCTCCCCTCCGTCCTCCTCCTCGTCGCCCTGCCCTGCCCTGACCTGACCTGCCCTGACCGGACCGCATCACGGGCTCTCCTCCCTCCTCCCCACACACAATGGCCGACGACCTCGACTCCATCGTCAAGGGCACCGCCTCCCTCCCCGCCGAGAAGGCGGCTGCCCCCGTCACCTCGACCACCAGCGGCGTCACTCCGTCCTCGGGCCGGCCCAACGACCCCCTCTCCCACGCCCCCTCCTCCCCCTCGATGATCTACCTCAACCTGCTCGTCCTCGAGGCCTCCCTGCGCGCCCAGTACCTCGAGCTCCGCGCCCGCCGCCGCCACCACACCTTCTTCCTGTCCATCCTGTCCCTCTGGATCGTCGGCTTCGGCTACGCCCTCTTCCTCGCCCCGCGCGAGGACGGCCGTGGGGTCGGCGGCAGTGTCTACTGGGGCGTCGAGATGATCGAGAAGCTCTGCTTCATGGGCGGCATCATCACCGCCGCCCTCGTCTGGGCCACCGGCATCTGGGAGCGCGGCGTCCGGTGGCCCAGGAGGTGGTTCGCCATCTCCAACCGCGGCCTCCGCGCCTTCAACCTCAAGCTCGTCCTCGCCAGGCGGTCCTGGTGGGCCGAGGCCCTCTCTACCGCCGCCTTCTTCCTCACCTACGGCCTCTTCTCCAACACCGCCGCCTCCTCCTACCAGCACGTCGACCCGGCCATCCTGCGCGAGGTCGAGAGGGACATGGACCTCGCCGGCAGAGGCCACCACCACCAACCACTGCCCGTCCTCGTGGGCGGCGCCGGCCCCGGCGCCGATGAGGAAAAGGGCAGCCACGAGGAGGATCTGGCCCCGGGCGGCGACTACGTGAAGCTGCTCCTGCTGGCCAAGCCCTTCTCGCCCACCTTCAGGGAGAACTGGGAGCTGTACAGGACTGAATACTGGGAGCGCGAGAACGAGCGGCGGGCGGCCATCCGGTCCAAGCTCAAGGCGCGCCAGCGCCAGCTGCGGAGGTCCTCTGGAGGCTGGTTCTGGTGGATGCCCTGGGAGAGAGTGGCACCGGCGGCGGCAGCAGCAGCAGCAGCAGCAGCCGCAGCAGCCACCACGGAGAGACCACACCATCACGCACACCCCGAAAAGGTTCACCACGCCGCCGCCGCCGCCGCCGCCCCCCAACACCGCCGACTGTCGGTTGTTGAGAAGGAGGGCAGACGCTCACGGAGCGGGAGTAACCGCCGAGGTGGCATATCCGGCCACTCCAGCAGGAGCCCGACTCCGACACTCGAAGGTGGGGGGGAGGGCGATGTCAGCCGTAGATCGAGCAACGCCTCCGAGAAGAGAAAGAAGATGCTGTCAACGCCCGCCTCCAAGTCAGGCAAGAGGCCTGGCGTCGAGTCACGGTCCGTCACACCAGAGTTCCCATCCCCGCTGGCCAAGGAGAGCAGGAGCATGAATATGACGGCCAAGGAGCCGGCCACAGTTGCTGCATCATCATCATCGTCCTCGTCATCCTCGTCATCAGGTCGTCGGACAAAGGCTTCCACAGATCCTGCATGACGATGATGGTATGTTGGGAGGGAGTTGGAAAAGGGTTCCAGAATCAGCAAGTTACTACTCTACTCTAGCAGCAGTCTGCTTAAATAGATTTTGATCCAAGACCTTGAACTTGGATGAGGTTCTTTTAAAGTGTGTGATTTTCATTAGTATCTTGACCTCCTTCTGAGTGTCTTGCCATGTGACCATTTATCTCTCTAAAGGACATACATATACACATACACAGTAAGCAGGCACAAATATGCTTTCCTCAGTGGTAACATGCCCTCATTAACAAAACAAAGGTAAACATGCAGCACTTTGGGAGAAGCAATAAAGCAAGAGGTTGTTCTCGTCTGTGTACAACTCACTTAGATTAGATGAGAGAACCCCATAGAATGCCGTCTAGGAGGGGGGGGGCCACCAGCGGGGTTCCTTGCCGCCACAAAGCGCGCGTCTTTACAAGGCATAGACCCACTACCTTCGGGCGGCTACAGAGGCGGCAGGGGCCCCTGTGGTGGATCCCTCCATTTGAACCGAACCTCACTCGGGCTGTGTTGGCTTTCACCTAACTCTTGGTACTGTAGGCACTTTCTCCACCCTACTCGATATCGGTAGCCTCCTCCCAGTCTATCCTCTTTGAGAACTTGAATGGTTGACCTCCTTCCTCCTACCTTCCTTGATCCCTTCTTTCTCAACCAAATCAGCAGTCCTATACACATGCTGCAACAAAGTCACCACCAATCATCAATTTGAAAAGAGCCGCCGCTGCTGCTGCTGCTGCCGGGTGGCGAGTCAACTACTCGAGTGAATCCTCTTTTGGGCACACACAGTGTGTGTTTGTCATCTCACCTTTTGACGACAACCACCTTGGGGAGGGAAAAACAAAGACAACAGCTCGCATCAACATCTTCAGGCTGGCCTCACTTGGCACAACAAACAAAGATAAAAGCAAGGAAAATGGAATCCCTCGGCGGAAACACCATCTCTGATGGTGTCAGACGGGCTGGCCCCATCACCAACCGCCCACCCAGCCCTCCATACATCCATATCCCCACCCCTCTGAGCCTTGGTCCCGACGCAGTCTTCAACATCACCCCCTCCTACGAGCGTTCCTTCGCCAGCAACCTCACTGCCCAGGACTTCGACTTCATCACCGGCGGCCTTCAGCAGCGCAGCACCTCGTACACCTCCAATCAGTCATGGGTCTACGAGGACCGCCGCAAGACACAGACCATCCTGGACTATCTCTACCTGGGCCCCATGTCCACCATCCGTGACCGCGATTACCTCCGCAGAGAGGGCTTCACCTTTCTCCTCGCCGCCCGCGACGCCTGCATGGCCCAGTTCCGCATGGTCATGATCGACAAGGCCGTCGAGGAGCTGGGCGTCGAGGCTGCCTACGTCGACATCGCGAGCCATGACTGGATCCCCAGCCTGGCTGATGCCGTCGAGAAGATCAACAACCACATGCTGCGCTTCAACAAGGCACAGGCGGAGGCGGCTGCTGCTGCTGCTCCTCTCCCCCGTCGGGGCAAGGTGCTGGTCTTTTGTGAAACCGGCAACGAGCGGAGCGCAACCGTGGTCGCGGCGTACCTGATGGCCATGTTTGGCCGGACCATGGTCCAGGCCTTGCAGTTCGTGTCGGCTCAGCGGTTCTGCTGCAATTTCGACGAGGAGACCAAGTACCGGCTTCAGAGCTATGAAGACCTCCTCCACGCGCAGCAGATGACGATACGAGCCAGCCAGGCGCAGAAGCAGCAGCAGCAGGAGAGCGCCGGCCCCCCGTCCAGGAAGCGAGGCATAGAGGATACCATGGACGAAGATGAGGAGATGGACGATTTCGCCATGGACATGGGCCGGTACGAGGACAGGGCTGCCTTTGCCCCTTTTATCCAGGGTGACCCTGATGTCAAGATGAAATGAGTTTCCTTTGATGTTGGGAGATCGAAAGGGGGGGAGAAGGAAGGAAGGTGAGGAGAGGGTGAAGGGACAGCAGAGTGAAACTTGGCTTGGGTATTTGCACTGGGACCCCCACATACATTGCCGCGTTTTGGGTCATCATTCTACGCATCCATTCTACAGAAACCAAGGCAACGGGCGAGATCATGGCAGCAAACGGCGTCAACGGAAAGACAGGAACATATACCCCTCCCTTTTTTTTTTTGTCTCGCTTTCTCTCTGTGAAAATGGCTTGGAGTCTGGAGCCGGTAGCTCTTTCATTGGAATGGGAGGGAAAGGTACAGCTGGCTGGGACAAGAAAGAGGGAATCAAATGTGAGCAGGCATGGCATGGTTTTTGGTTTTTTTTTTGTCTTCTTTTCTTCCTTTTTTAATTGGTCTCTTTCTCCTCTTTCGGCTGGCTATATTCAGGCAGCTGTCTCCAACAAAGTTCTGATGATGATGATGATGATGATGATGAGAGTCGAGTCATCCAAGCTATAGTGGCCTTGTGGCTTTCAAGTCACAAGAAGCTGTGCCATAGTAGTACCAAAGTAGTTATGCTTGAGATCCTCCTGACCTCTCAACCTAACCCCCTTGATAAGTAAGGAGGCGCAGCATATTGTCGTCAGCCTGTGATCAGCCGGTGGCGGCAGCATCAGCAACAGCAGCAGTATTGTCAACTGCTCAGATGTGCAAGGACCTGCTTTCGATATGTGCCTCTTGGGCTTTCTTAGCTTTTACGAGGTTGAATTTATCCAGTCTTCTTGTCCAGGTGGCAGGGAGGATTCTCTTTGGGGGATGAATGGTATGATGATGGCCTCGCTTCTTTGCCTGGCACTTGACTGCTCAACATTTTTTGGGTGTTCAGACCTTGGATGCTATATTGAGCAATACTTGTTCACATAATGTGATTGCCTTGGAGAATATTTTCCGATGATTCTGTTGTCACTGATCATTTCAATGCTGTTCTACTTGGCTCTACATAGCAGATATCTCTGACTGTGTTGGCTCCCAAGGTTGACAACATCAACTAAGTGTTTTCCTGGACACATGCTTCTAGATATTTGTTCACATGGTTTTCCTTCAATGTCATAACCAAGCTGTGAACCTTCCAAAGCCAAAGAACCATGACATATAAAACCGTTCTCCTTGTAGAACAATTTGTGCTCCTATCCCAAATTGATTTGTGAATAGATCATCTAGATATTGCCATATTTTCTCAGTAGGATGCTATCACACTATGTACATCTTCTCCTTGATATCCAGAACTACTGCTTCTGGTGTCCTTGGCTGTGGCTTCATGCTGCTTGCTTCCAAGGCTGTTTTGTCCTGCTGCTCGACTCTCGACACCCGCATGGGGCCAAGTGACGCACTGTGAATGTACCCATTGATTCACTCCAGCCTGTGATTCACCAGGCAGTCTTTGGATTTCAAGGCAGGAGACCAAGTCCCGTCTCAAGAAACGCAGCCAGACAGGTCGACCTACAACAACAACAACAACAACCTGATTTTCCTTCCCTTCGACGACGTGTAACAACAACATCCACCTCGACTACCTTTCGCCGAATAGCATCACCAATCAACAAACCTTCCTGCCATCCTAGCCATAGGTACAACGACGAAAGCATCCAAGCTTCTTCATTCTTTGGGATAGCAAGGTAAGTCAATATCTTCTCTTCTCCTCTGCGCAGAAGGTTGGTATGCCTTCCTCTTGAATCTTGATAAAAACCTTTTGAGACCTCATCAAATGGCTCCCCACCAACTCGCTCCCCCATCCTCAGCAACACATTACCCTGGACCTTCCCAGCCAAGATTGATTGTTGTCCTCGAAAGCATCCTCCATCTTGTGACAAAAAGCACATGCTCGCTGCCCCCAAGACGCGTTGTTTCCATCCCCTTTGATGGCTGCGCCTCACCACCACCTCCCCTTCTCACCAGTACAGCATTCCTTCTTCTTGATCTCTCTGCCTGAGCCCAAAGAGAATTCAGCTCATTCAATAACAGAGCTGATCCTTCTCACCCTAATACCTTTGTGGCCTTGCAGTGCTGTTCGTAGCTCCAACACATGCCCATTTCACACCTTCCCTCTCTGACCATCTGATACCAAAGCTGCCCTTCAGCAAGCTGACCTTTTTTTCAGAAGACACAACCATCATCGCCGCTTTCTTTCCTCTTCACCTTTTCTTTTTGTCCATTTTCTCACAAAGGACTCTCTCTCTCTTTCGCCCGAGCCAGAACCGACAATTTCTTTGAGCGCACCGCCGAGACTGCAGAAATGTCGGATACGGACTCGACGACCAGCAACTGGTCTGCCTCTGACCCCAGCGCCGGACGCTCGCGCAGAGCAGGCGGTCAAACCAGAGGCAGGCGTGGCAGAGGCGGACGTACAGGCACCCCCCGAGCCACAGCCCCTCGAACCATGCACCTCCGCCCTGCGTCGGCGCGTCATATGCCCGGCCGCTACCGCGAAGACGCAGTCTATCCTCTCGGCCGTCCGTCCGCAGTTCACCCCGACCCAGTCTTCAACCCGGTCCTTGCCAGTTTCGTCGCGCCGGGCTCCCTCCCCATGGACCACCCGGGCCCATCGCCATCCCGCGTTCTATACAACCAGTGGCTGGAGGAGAGAGGCATCACCAACGCGGAGCACATTGAGATGCTCAGGAACGGACGGGGCCTGACCAGGGACTCGATTCCTCCTCTGCGGCGGTCTCGACAGGTGCCTCATAGCAATAATGGAGGCAACCAGGCACAGCCTGGTGGCGTCCAGCCTGTCAATAATGACAATGTTATCCCCAGGACATACACAGGCCGCGACAGGCCGCTGGCCGCGGACGGTACTATGGTAAGTCCTTTCAACCCCCCCCCCCCCCACGCCCACATACATGCTCCCCTCGAAGCATCCATTCCATCGTAGCAAGCTGCAAGTGAAGGACAGAATTGCTGATATGGTCCTCACACTCCACAGAGACCTGCTCTGACATGGGATGGCCTCCCCAATAACGCCAAGTGGATCATCCTGAAGACCGCCGCCGCTACCACGGACTTGTCAACAGCTGTCAAGAGCCTCCACCTGGATCTTGCCCAGGTGCTCGCGTTCAAGAAGTTGTACGACCGTGAGCGGCAGGCCTGGGAGGAGTTTTGCGGCCGGCGCCACCACGATCCCCTGCTTCTCTGCACCGCCAGCATCGACCACCTCGATATCGAGAAGGGCGTTGACTTCCTGAACTCTATCACCGAAGTCGGTTGGGCCAACACGATTTCTCGGCTGGTGGGTCGGTATGGAATGTTCCTACCCATCGACGGCATGGATTGTCTCTCCGTGGAGGTTCTCCAGCAGGCCATCGCCAGAGGAATCAGGCATGATTACCATAGCCTCACCCCAGCAGCCCTTGACTGGCTCAGGGGGTCCAGCCTGGCCGGGGCCCAGGACGAGATTAACAATGTGGAAGTCCCTCAGCAGGGCGCACAGCTGGACGCAACCGCCGAGCAGTCTGCCGAGCCGGCCAACGAGCGTGGTGAGCATGAGACTGAGGACCAAGATGTCCTGATGTCGGACCCCTTCGTCGACTACCCGCAGTCTGAAGATCAACCTCGTCAACAAGAAGATGCTCTCGAGGGCTCAATTGATGGACCAGCCATTGTCGATCATGGCCCACGTGAGCAGGAGCAGGAGGCGCGAGAGCGGATCGACCAGCTTCCTGAGAACATGGCCGGCATGTCCCCGGGGGATGGTATGCCAGCACACCAGGCAAACTTGGCTCAGCTTCGAGCCGGCTTTGAACAGACCATTCCCCTTCAGATGGACCGAGGCAGTAGGGCCGCAGCTGATGACTTGGCGAACGTTCAGGAGGAAGACTGGACGGCCCTTGTAAATCTTCCTGACGACGACGCCGCTGCCGCCGAACCTGTGGCTGACGGAGAAGAAGGTTCTGGTGATCATCGTGGGGGTCATGAACACGAGCTCACTCCCCACGACATTTTGAATCTCCTTCCAGATTCCAACGACACTGCCGCCGCCCAAGAGTCAGACGATACTCGCATGGGAGATCTTTTGAACAACCTGGAGCAGTCGGCCGACGAGAATACCAATGCAGAGCTGGCGGAGACTGGTCGTGCTACATTCGGCGACCAGTTCGACCTTGACCACAACTTTCCGCCATTCATGGACTTCACAGAGATAATTGTTCCAGATCTGAGCAGCTCGCCGGTCCAACAAGAAGAGCAGCAACAGCAGCGTTCTGAGGCAGGAGCAGTTGGTCCCGCTGGTGGCTCAGTAATTCCTTTGGACAGAGGCAGCAATGCCATAGAGAACAATGAGCCCGCCGCACTTTCTGATGAGCGTCCGCAGGAGGGTATAGTCGAGCCCGTACCGGAATCTTCTTCTGCAGCAAAGGGCGATGGCGCCTGGAGGAACTCTGACGGCAATTCCCCTCCCCCACCCGCAGTCCCAGGTTCTGAGTCGACACACAGTGACGGGATGCCAGGACCTGCCCCCTCTCGCAAGCGAAAGAAGGTCGCAGATGGCGCACCCGGTCCCCGGAAGCGTACGGCTAGGGAGGCACCATCAAGCCTCTTACGCGAGGGTGGAGGAGGTAATGCCGCTGTGAGTGCCACGCCTTCGACTGGTGCTCCAGCTCCGCCCTCTTCCACCACTCCCACCACAGGCCCTACGGCTGCGGGCTCCGTGGTCCCCAGCAGCGAAGAGTTTCTGCCAGCTGAAAGCGCAGCTCCCGTTGCAAATATGGCACCGATGATAGCTACACCCAGTGTAGTGGTGGTCCCAGGCCCGAAATTCATGCCTCGCATTCCAGTGGGATCAGCACTTGGAGGCCCCAGGCTCATTGCTGCGCCGTTGGCTCATAACCCTGCAGCAGCATCACCTAGCGACCACCCCAGCACTGGTCTGCAATCCCAAGGCACAACAACGCAGCAGTCTCAGAGCACGTCCAATGGACAAGGCGGGCCGAGAAAGAAGGCGACCAAGACGCCAGCAGCTGGTGACCAAAAGGGACCGGACAAGCCGAAGGCACAAAAGGCACGCAAGCCAAAGGCAGACACGGCAGTCACGGCCACGACCACACAGGCTGGACGCGCAGGGCCTTCGGTCCCACCGTCTCAGCCCACAGGCGTGCCCGACTTCGACCCTGCTGCATTCGCCGTGCCTCCCTCGCGACCACCGGTCTCGGCGGTTGACGCGGTATACGGGGCCCAAGTTGCTGCTGCCCTCGAGGCGTATTACGGACCAAGCAATTCGAGTGGTGCAGGTTCTCCTCGCACGTCTGTCGAGCCTCTCACGTACGCAAAGACCGCCGCCACCCCCACCTCCCAGAGACCAGCTGGCTCCACAGCCACAGCCGAGCAGCCTGGTGAAGGCAGCAGACGTCGCGAGATCCTACCGAGACAAAATGGGCAGGAGCAGCCAGGCTTTTGGCTTGACGCATCGTGGCCCGAGCCTTCTACCAAGCCTCCTAGTGTGAGTGCGTCTCATAAGCCGTCCAGGCCAGCTGGACAGGAGCCTCCCAAGACCCCCACGGACAATGCGCCGGCCCAGCCAGGCTCATCATCCGTCCCAGTCACCACTGCCAGCAGCGTGACGACACACACCCTGGACCAGATTGTCGAGGCCGCAGCAGAGCTCGCCGAACGGGGGCGAGCTGCTCAGCAGGGTGCCAACTTGGCCACGCCCCAGGCGGGCTCAGGTCAGAGGAACAGCTCGGTGCTGGCTGGTGTCCGGGACCGGCCCACCAACACCACCCAGCAAGATGCAAGCCACACCCCAGTGGGCTTGAACGTGGATGAGTCTGGCGCCCGCGCCGCAATCACGGCCCAGTCAGCAAACAACTCGGAGTCTCCGCATGAGCAGGCCCAGATAGCCGATTCGACGAGCACTGACCGAGGCGGTGAGAAAGAGGATGGGCAGGTTCAAGCTCAAGTTGTTGGCGCAACGTCTGCGGTAACGTCCTCCTCTGCTGACCCTCAGCCTAGCCAGCCAGCCGAGTAGTCGTTGTTGGGTCAAGAGTCTTTCTCCCACCAAACCAGTCAAGGAGGAGGCGTGTTGTTTTGGGGGGCTGGTTGGGATGGGTATTGGGTATAGCTAGCTGGTTCTGCTGCGGCTGAGGAGCAACAAGGAACAGGCCCTGCAGCTCAACTGAGGGTCTTGGAAAGATGCCAGCATCTACCAAAGCTGCTCTGCTGCCCCCTAGTAGGAAGTTAGCTTCTGGCAATGACTCTCTCTGTGTGTTCAGGTTACTTACTGCTGCATCTACACCTGAGCCATCAGAGACAATGCATTCATTGCTGGGTAGGAGGGAATGTATGCAGTACAAAGGGCTCCAAAAAAGAGGGGCATATGGAGAAGGAAAAGAAGAAAGAGTTTGATCCAGAATTTTGGGGGGGGGAGGAGGGTGGTTTAAATATTTACACCTTACGACACTTTGCCCCCGCTATGTGGAGATGAGAAGGGTCCGGAACACACAGAGAACAAAACACTTTCTATTGTATGACTGTAAGCCTGGCTGTCTACCTAAGCAAGCAAAGATCATGTCGTAGTGATGAGGATGGAAAAAGTTGGAGGTGGTGAGAACGAGCCGGATGCTTGTGGTGGGCAAAGAGAAGGAAGGGGGTGTTATAATTATTAGAGTGTACTGTACTGTACTAGTACTGTACAGGCAGACTATAGGGAAGGAGGAGGTCACAGACAACTAACCCCTGCCTCCTGCCACTGCTGTACTGTTCTGGTATGGAGCACAGACTGACCCCACCTGCTGCGGCATCCTTGGGCAGCAGCTACTCTTGTGCCCCATTTCGTTCCTTCTGCTGGATACTCCGTATGCCATCATCATTCCCCTGAATACTTTATCCATTCGCCTTTTGTCACACGAAAAGAGACACACCAAACGAGAAGAAAAGACTTCCACAACTATCATCTTCTACTAATTTAATTCTTCCTCTTCTTTGAGCTTAGCTTATCATCAATCCTTTGGGCAAACCTCCTCGCGAATTCCCATCGTCCAGGGCCTCTTCTTCCCCGTCTCTGCTATCGACGACCATTGTCGTATCACCTCCCAACAGACCCTCGAGATTGCGCAGACAAGCCGCCAAAGAAAGAGATATACGCACACATATACACACACACACATAAAAGAGTCACCATGGCGCCTCGCATAGAAGCCTCAGAAATCGAAACCTACTGGAACATCTTCTCGGCAAGGACAGGCGGCGGCCAGTACCTGACGGGTGAGCAGGCAGCCCCCGTGCTCAAGAACAGCGGCCTTAAGGACGACCAGCTCGAGCGGGTGTGGGATCTCGCAGACGTCGACAACGATGGCAACCTGGACTTTGAGGAGTTCTGCGTCGCCATGCGTCTGATATTCGACATACTCAATGGGGTGCGCTTGGGCTTTCCCCCCCCCCCCCTCTCTTCTTTCGGGGTTCACACCCGTTGTTGTGCCTGAGAGGTTGTGTAAAGCGAGAGAGAAAAACTAATTGATTGCCTGCGGGCGCTACTCAGGAATACATGGACGTACCAGCTACGCTGCCAGACTGGATGGTGCCAGAGTCCAAGGCACATCTTGTACAGGCCACTCGCGCCCTGACAGGCAAAGCTGCACAGTTCGAGCACGTCGACGATGACTCGGACACCCCTGGGCTCAAGGATGGCTTTGACTGGTATATGAGCCCGGCAGATAAGGGGAAATACGAACAGATCTACCAGGAGAATAGGGACATGCGAGGGGAGATAGCATGTGAGCTCTGCCCATCTCTTTGCCTTCTTTTTTTCTTTTTTCGTCTTTTTTATGTATACAAGCAAGGTGTTTAGCTGTGGAAGTCACTGACTTGGGACACACACACACAAAAACAGTCGGATCATTGCAAGATCTCTACGACAGCCTTGACGTGCCGGACACCGACATCCGCTCCGCATGGAACCTCATCAACCCCTCGGCCGCGAGCTCGATCAACAAGGACGCCTGCCTCGCCTTCCTCCACATCCTCAACAACCGACATGAAGGGTTCCGCATCCCCCGCACGGTGCCTGCCTCCCTGCGATCCAGCTTCGAGCGCAACCAGATTGACTACCAGCTCGACAACCAGCGGACGGCCGCGCAGAGCCGGTGGGCGGTCAAGGCGGACGACGAGACATCGACGGGCCGTAAGGCCAAGTTTGGCGACCAGTATCTGACACGGCTGGGCCGCAGCGGCTTTAAGAGCTCAGGGACGGATTTCAGCACGGAGAAGTCGGACGACTGGGAGGAGGTGCGGCTCAAGAAGCAGCTGCACGACCTCGAGGCCAAGATCGAGAAGCTCGAGAGCTCGGCCGAGATCAGGGCCACGGGCAAGAGAGAGAGCAAGCCCGCGCTCGTCAAGAGAGAGCTGGAGCAGCTGCTGGACTACAAGCGGAAGCAGCTGCGGGACCTCGAAGAGGGCAACGGCAAGGCGAGCGGCGGAGGCGGCCTGAAGGGCATTCAAGACGACCTGCAGACCGTGAGAGAGCAGGTCGAAGGACTGGAGTCGCACCTGAGCTCAAGAAACCAGGTACTGGAGCAGCTACGGAGGGAGATCGAGGACGAGAAGGCGAACCGGTGAGCATAATAACGTGAATGATATGGCAATGAGCCAGCCCCAAGGCAGGCAGGCAGGCAGGCAGGCAGTTTGAGAAGAAAAAGAGTCCAAGAGGCAGAATGCATTATCGAAAGAGGCACAGGCAGAGGCTCCCCAGAAACACAAAAAGAAACAAAAAAAAACACAAAACTCCAGGACCAGCAAATCAAGCAAGCCGCCTTCATAGTGGGTTATTATCTTCTTCTTTTTAATCATGGAAATATGCCGCGCGGAGCCATGTGCTCCACCAAGTCAAGATGGGTCCTGAGCATGATCCTGCTCAGACCATCGTCGAACGCAATCTGTGGTTCAGTCTCCTGGACCGCGAACGGATTCGCCCTGTCCAGTCGACTCTCGTCTTCGATGTAGAGGTTCCTCCTATACGCCATGTTCCAAGAAAAACTGCTCTGTTATTTTTTTTTGGGCCACCCCCACCATGTCAGCATCATTCGCTCATTCGCTTGAAATCACTGAGCCAGGGGGGGGGGGGGAACTGAGAGAAAACATACCATGACAGGTCCGCTAAAGTAAGTACTCCGTGCAAGAACCTCCCAATCCAGCGCACCATGCTGATCCCAAGTCATGTCCTCCAGAACCGCCTGGTCGTCCGGGTCCGTGATCAGGTCTTTCTTGCTCACGACGGTGATGTTGGCCGTGTCCATGGCCTTTTCCTTGAACCGCTCGATGTCCTCCTGGTTCCCGCTGGCCACATAGATGACCTGCAGCCCGAGGCTCTGGCACTTGTCCAGGTGGATGTCGGTCTGGCTGTCGAAGCCGCCAAACTGGCTCTCCCAGTTGACGATGGTGGCGTCGGCCTCGGTGCGGAGGTGCATGCCATAGAAGGCGTCCTGGTAGATCTGGTCACGGGGGTCGATCGTCTCGGACAGGTTGTGTAGGCCGCGCAGGTTGTACGTGGCGGTGGCGGCGAGCTCGCGGATGCGCGGGTTGATCTTGCACAGGCGGCCCAGGACGAGGCGCAGGCGCGGGCTGGGCAGCATGTCAAAGGCCCACAGGGTGGCGCCGACCTTGACGAGGTTCAGCAGGCCCGGCTCGTAGCCCGTCGGGTTGTCGGCGAGCCAGGCGGCAAAGTGCGCGGTCGTGGAGGCGATGCTCTCGTCGGGCCTCTTGTCGGGCCGCGCGGTGCGGATCTCGTAGTCGGGCTCAACAAAGGCCTTGGCCGGGACGTCGTCGATGTCGCGGTAAAAGATCACCTGCGGGCAGTGCGTCTTCATCGTGTCCAGGAACCAGACGTCGTCAAACAGGTTCGAGAAGGGCCAGTACCCGTTGCTATCGTCCATCCAGTCCAGGGTGGTGTCGGTGCGCTTCACGTACTGGGGAAGGACGAGGTGCGAGGTGCCCGTCCGGATCGCAAAGTGGAGGAAGTCGAGTATGGTCCCTCGCACGTTGGCCAGGCCGCCGCGGCTGTGCGTCATGTGGAGGGCTACGTCGGAGCGCCAGGTCGTCTCGTTGCACACCTGCGCCAGCCGGGAGCCGTCAAAGGGGCCGCCGATCTCTGTGGCGAGCCATGCCTCTTTGAAGCTGTCGAGGTCCCAGGTCTTCTTGGGCCGCGCTTTTGCTGAGGTGGTAGGCTTCTTGGGGGCTGATGATGATGATGATGATGATGATGATGATGCCTGAGGCGACGACTGCTCCTGCTGTGTTGAGGGATGATTGTCGTTCGATGTATCGGCAGCAGCGGACGAAGTATACAAGTCCTCGTCGTCCTCATATGGGTCATGGGGTGGTTCATCCTCCAACTTCCACCCGGATCCTGGCGTCCATGATTCAGATTTGGGACCGTCCCCGCCTGCACTGGAAGCAAAAAAATCACCTGCAGTGGTCTTGAGGTCATGGAGAGATACCACCGACTGGCGCTCGAGACCGGTGGCGACCAGCCATACTGCAAGGGCGAGCAGACAGCAGCATCCAACCTTGGTGATGAGCGTCGAGGGGGCTCTGAAAAAGAGGCCCGTTCTCCAGGACCCGTCTGGTGTCATCTTCAGTATAATCTTTCTTCCTTCCTTCCTGATACACACCAAAGATTAAGAAGGAAAAAAAGAAAGAGACAAAAAGAAGGAGACAAGACAAGAGAGAAGGAGAGAGGGGTTCAGGATTTCTAATATTTGAACGTAGTTTTCTCTCTTTTTCATTTTAATCAATTAACGTGTTAAGACACAGTCTCCCCTCTGACAAAGTGTGTTTCGCCGCGTTGGGTAGAACTACGCGATAGGAGAAGAATTGAGAAATGTATGTGTGTGAGAGGAGAGAGGGGGGGGGGGACAGAGACATTCTGCATGCAGTCAAGGTATGCAGAGTAAATTGGGGAGGGGACCATCGCGGGATAGACAAATGCTGAAAACATTCCTGCAGGGCTGAGACATCTTTGGACGCCCATCTTCAAAGAGACGCTACAGGAGGACGTGGCTTACGCGTAACCCTTCTTCCTCATTCAAGAATGGGTCTCTCCCTTTCCTGAATACCTGTTTGACATTTTTAGGAGGAGAAAGGTTCCACTTTGGTATCTAACCTTTTGCCCCTATCACGCCCAGCGCGCAAGGGAGGAGAAGGAGAGAGACTTTATGTTATATTCCTCATCGTCCAAGGTTCTCTAGACATACAAAGATGATGTGCTTGGATATGTTGAAGATCAAACGTGGAATTGGTCAGTCTTCTATTCTCATCTCTATCTATTCATTATGTTTGATTCCAGCCTTCTTGTTAGTTGGTATCTCTTGTAGGAATTACGCAAGTCCCTGTGGGTCTAGTTGCCGTCCTAGTCCTTGTTTTCCCCATCCGTCAACGCAGTAATATGGGTTTAAAAATAAAATGATGAACAATAACACACCATGAAAGAAAGAATAAGAAGAGACCTAGGCCACACTGCCGTCGATGTAGCCAGGCATCCTCTGGATACCCAGGGTCCGCCCCTTGGCCAGCCACACCATGGTTGAGAACATCTTGACGGGCCCCATCCTGCCCACACCACCACTTCTGCCTACCGAGCAGGCCATGATGTCCACAGGTAAGAGCTTGACGGTGGAGGGATTCTTGCCCTGCAGGGTGAGCTCGACATTCTTTGCAACACCAGCAGCCTATGACGATAATGTGTCAACGACCAGTCTCTCTCACCCACTCACACTCCCTCACACATTCAAGGCTCAACATGATACTAGACAAGAAACAAGGATTCAAAAAAGGACTTACCTGTTTCTGCGTGATGAGAAACCCACCTCTCGGGATGCTGACCACATCCCCAAGCGCCCACACGCCCTCACCCTCGAGCCCCTTGACCTGGTGACAATCATTCGTGACAACATAGCCCTTCTCACCCAGATACGCCCCGTCCAGCATCTCCGAGTTGGGCACCATGCCCATCGTCGGGAGATACAAGTCCGCCGTGAGCGTCTCCCCGTTCTCCAGGCTCACCTCCGTCTTGCCCCCACCCTCTGCCAGATCCTTGGCCCCCTTCACCCTCGCGTCGGACTTGATCTTGACATCAAGCTTCTCCAGCGCCGCCCTGGCCGCCCCAGCAATGCTGTCGCCGTCGAGCAGAGAAGGGCCCCCGCACAGCAGCGTGATCTCTTTGGTCTTGCCGTACTCATAGCCCAGCTCGCCCGCGACCTCGACGCCCGTGGCCCCAGCGCCGCCGACGATGATGGTGCTGGCGGCCTGCACGCGCTCTCGCGTCTTGTCCAGGCTCGCCACCGTCTCGTCGTAGCTGTCGAGGACCTTCCAGGGCACCTCGGTGGTGCTGTTGCTGCTGCTGCTGCGGGCGCCCGTGGCGATGACGAGCTGGTCGTAGGTTAGGGTGCGCTCCTCGGCTGGTGATGACGACGACCCATTGTTGGGGTGAGAAGAGACGAGTACCGTCTTGGTGGCCGTGTCGACCTTGTTAGCGGAGCCGATGATGATCTCGTAGGTGTCCTTGTCGTAGCGCTCGAGGGCGGCGCTGAGGGGCTGGAAGAGCTGGTCGTCCTTGATGGTGTTGGGGACGATGGCACGGACTGAGGCCATGTTCCAGTAGAACTGGGAGCTCTAGAAGATGATGTGCTTGTCAATTTTTCTGGCAGGTGGTCCTTGTTTTGAGTCCCTCATCACAAGCAAGAGGAGGGAGGGAGCTAGAGAGAGCCCATCATCATCATCATCATCATCATCATCATCAAGAAGAGTACAGCCCAAAAAAAGGCGAGCTTCAGATCTATCCTCCTGTCACCTCCTCCTTTCCTTGAACACTAACAGACACGAACCTTTGATACTAGGATGACCTTGACGTCCAGGGTCCTCTGCTTCTTGAGAAGGTAGTGCGCGACGTGAAGGCCGGCATAGGATCCTCCCAGGATCACCACTGTCTTTGTCATTATGGGCAAAACTCGGGGGCAAAACTCGAAATCGTGGAGTCTGTGTGAATTTTTTTTTTCGTTTGTATGTGTGTGTCGATGAAAATACTGAAAAAGAAAAGAAAAAAAGGTGTCAACTAGAACAAGCAAAATGAAGATGGGACGGGGGGGTAGATCTTGTCTCGGCTTTTCCCTGGGGACCAAGACCGACCTTGAGCAACGGAGATCGGGATGGGGAAGTGCTCTTAGTTTCGAGGTTGTGTTTTGGTATTCCGCCCGGGACGCAGGGTTCGTCTCCGTTGCAACCGGACAAAACCCCGTACTGTCCAGATTTTAAAGTACTATGGTACATAAGTAGCAGGTATACTATGTACTAGATACAAATACAGTATTAGTATTATACTATAATAATATCTGCAGGGTTCTTACTTTTCTTTCCTTATCCTTGCTTCTTCTTCTTCTTCCTCATTCTTCTTCTTCTTCTTCCAGGCGCAGTGGGACACAAATCGGAAGCGAAGAAGGCTGCTGTTGTTCCTGTGCACCACCCTTGTTTTTCCCCCTCCCCTTCATGTTTTGCAAATGCGCTACATGCTGTGTGAGAGTGTATCATCGGCATGGCGAGCGGGTCGTCAGTGCCACAGAAAGGACCGTGCCATCTCTCGGACGACCACTGCAACCAGCCAGCCTTTTTTTTTTCTCTCTTAAGACAATTTCTTTCGGTGATAACACTATTTGAGACCGCCGTCTCTGTTCCTCTTCTTGGTTCATCCTTTGAGCCAGCTGGAAATAGACTCGACTCGGACAAGAAGGAATTCCGACTCGAGAGAGGAGAGAAGATACCCTTTCTCTCGGTCCCGGAGTGTGAGCTCGAGCTTCATTTTCAACCCGAGGATGATAACGATGTTTTAAAAAATCATACTCTTTTCTCAAGTGGCATAAGATTATTAACTAACACAGAGGACAGTGCCTAAGTGATGGAACCGAAACACCCCCCCCCCTCTTCTTCACGGACGGCGAACGAATCGGAGACTTTGTGGACTCGTTCGTGCCTGGACGTCGATCCTCATGGGTATCGGCTCGGTCCCGAGATTTAACTTTGGACCTACAAGTACTGTAGAGTAACAGGTCATTCTTTTTTAGTGTTCCATAAGTACGCTCGATCGGAACTCCGGCAGAACACTTCCGCCGACCTGACCTGCCTGAGCATTTGTTTATTTTTAGCCTGGGAGTAGTTCTTGAGTGGAAAAAAGAAAGAAAAAAGGCAAAAGCATTGCATCGACGAGTTCTTTTTGAGGAGCAGAGCAAGCAAAGGACTAATCACGCCAGCAGACAAGACTTCAGCGGCGTAGTTCGGTTGAGACGCTCATTCTCCAGGCTTTAGGCTACAAGCCATTTTGGAAAGGGGAAGAAAACGAAGGGAAAGGAAAGAAGAAAGAAAAAAAACCAGCCAAAAAAAAAAAGAAGAAGAAGAAGAAAAGACCCCCGGCCCCAGAGCGAGGTAAGTAGATCCGGTCTTTTCGTGTGTCTGACGAGTGGGCACGTAATTAATTAAAAGGATGTTGCATCAAGCAATCGGCCATTCAATCTGCAAAAGCTTGGTGCCCGTGCTGCCACCACCCAGTTTCATCATTTGCAAGAACTGTTACTTGTGCCCTTTCAAAGGAGAAGGAGAAGAAGCCGCCATGGACAGCCAATAGAAATATTACGCACACTATTTACCTGTCCACCCTGCCTGTGGGGAAGTCGGGAAGGGGGGCCGACGTCCAGAGGCAAACAAACAAAAAAAATCCATTTCTTGGTTCGCTTCAATAGCGAGATGAGACCATGATGGATTCTTGTGCCCAACGCGTGCTGATCAGGCCTTCGTTTATAAGGTCCTGCTTCCGACATGGGCCCGCTGCTGCTCAACGACCTAGGTATGTACCTCTCTTTGTGTTTTACACATGCAGGTCACAGACATGTTGGGTCCTTATTGCTTGATGACGAGCTGCCTCAATAATTATTTTTTTCCTCGTCAGGAAGGCCCAAGCCAGGAGAATAATACTGGCTGAACAAGGGCCCTCCAGCCCTGGTGGAAATTGCAAGCCATGACCACCAGTGGATTTTTCTTTATCTTTTCTTCGGGTCTGGAGACAAGTCAGGCTGAAAGCGTCGCGTATTGTACCCCTGTGTGTATGCATTTCTGGCATTCATGTTGGGCATCAAGGCGAGATTGCACGTGACAATAGAGGCTCCAGCGGACAGACGAGGTTTGGAGGGACAGCAATTACAATCAGTACTTGGAGGCCTGCAGATCTGTCTGGTCGAGACGACGAAGCGAGGTGCTCAGGCCATTCGTTGACACAAATTGTCCTCAGATGGAATGAGTTGCGAGAGAGAGGGTGTGTGTGTGTGTGTGTGTGTGTGTGTGTGTGTTTGAAAGAGAGACGGACAAAAATGGTGGTACGTCCACGGACATGCAATCATCACCTGACCCGTTAAAAAGAAAAATTATACGTACAAGCAAATATTCGATGTATTATACACAAGTTCTGGATGGCCACGCGCGGGCATGGGCAGCAGGACTATATCTAGTACTTTCTAACAAATCCTCCTCCATTTGATACATGTTTTTAAACCGGGTATCCAAACCACCGCACCGTCAGATCCCACCCACGTTTTTCTCTGTCCTCGTTCCAAGCCTGGTCATGGTCCGAGGTTTAATAAAGAACACTGTAGATTCTCCAACAAATTTATATCCATCTCTTGCCATCCTCGAAAAGTTTCCTCATCCGATGCATCCGGGAGCGTCTACTCGTCTTTGGGTCGCTTTCTTGGCCGCCCGCTCCATCCGAGGAAATCCCCCCAATCCGCTCCCTTGGCGCTTGGCTTGGAGATAATACAGAAAAGAAGAGAAGAAGAAGAGAAGAAGAAGAAGAAGAAGAAGAAGAAGAAGAAGAAGAAGAAGAAGAAGAAGAAGAAGAAGAAGAAGAGAAAGAAGAAAAAGAAGAAAAAGAAAAAGGAAAGGAAAAAGCAGCAGCAGCAATTGGGTTGCTGTATGACGAATATGCCGTGCTCAAGAGTGGGGGGAGGTGATGATGTTTTGGCATCTAGTTCCCGGCAGCCTTGATATTCTTGTAGAGGAAGACAAAACCTCTCAACTCACCATTCGGATTGATGCAGTAACCAGGTACCGTGCCGATCACCTGGTAATTCAAGCGCATGAATAGGTCCGCGGCCGGGGATCCATCCTCCACCTCGCACATCTATGGAATGAACCAGTTCAGTAAGTACATTATACAAGGAGGGGGGGGGGGGTGACAGCTTACCAGAAGGGTCTTGCCCTTGAGAAGGGCCTGCGTCTCCAGAGCCTTGGTCAGGGTCGTCGCGCCACCCCTGCGGCGATACTTGGTGCTGAGCAACAAGGTTTCGATGGTGGCCCGGAACGGTGCCGTCTCCAGATGTGGCACCGCTAGCATGGCGACACCGACCAGATGGTCGCCCTGCACCCTTGTGCCAGGTTCCCAGCCAAGAAGCAGCATCACAATCACCCTCGTACCTCCAGCAGCCTCCGCGATGCGATCTTTCCACCAGACGAGGAGCTTCTCATGGCTCAGAGGAGGCAGGAAGGCGCTGATGGTCTTGTCGGACGTGATGCACTGCGCCTGCAGACCGGCCAGCCAGGGCGTCAGGTGTGCGTGATCTTTAGCGTTGAAGATCTGCGCCCTTGCGGTGCCTGGTCCTGACATGGTAGGCAAGTATGGGGCTGTGACGATTGTAGACAGGCGAGAGAGACAGTGTGTGTCTGTATGAATGAGGGAAACTCGCTGGCTGAAAGACTAGGCGTTGTGTAGTATGCAGGCCCCTAATTGGAGGGCGCTGGAAAAGCCCTGTTTATCTCTGGTGGCTTTGGTAAAGGAATTTTTTGCGGTACGGTACTGTATGCACCGAGGGCTCTAGAAGAGGCATCAGACATAGCATTCGACACTGAGAACGATAGAGAGAGAGATCTAGACTTACATTACAACAACAGCCCAGAAGTTTGTTTCAATCTTGAGGCGGAGGTATGTCCAGGTCGGTGGAGGGGTGGTGGTGATTGTGGAGAGTAACAACAACGTCTGCTGGGGATGAACAGACAGGATAATGGAGGGAGGGGAGGGCCACCATGACTTTTTATATACAAGCGTCTTGTTACTCGATATAGAAAGAAAGAAAGAAAAAAGTACAAGAGCAGAAACGAGATTGTTATTGGGAAAAGCCCAAGCTAGCGCGCAGGAAGCGGAAATGGTGACCGTTCAATCTGGGTGGGATCGCTACGAAGCCGCTCTCGAGATTGTACGTACGATGCTAGCTCCAGGTGATGGTGCTTCCAGGCGAGGGCGGGCAGGGGTCAGAGCTCCCAATACGACACGATGAGAATGTTGCAGATGTTCAGGATATTCAGGTACACGCCAAGGGGGGGGGCAGGGTGGGTGAAAGCACAGGGGTGACCACATGGGAAGAAGGCACTACTGTATACTGTACAGGGGGGTAAGCGCTATGGCATGGGCGTCGTGTGCTACTGCCTATAAGGCTGAAGCCGTCCTGGTGCTGCCCTATTGGCGCTATTTGCCTCTGCTGGGACGGGTACCCGCCTCCTCCCGCCTAACCTAACGGGTTCACAGATCTTGGGTTGCCCTTGCCCTTTTTGCCCCCACTGTTACTCCATTGCCCACAGCAGGTGCCGCCCCAGGGAACGGACCTTCCAGAATCTTTTTGTGACGTGTTTGGTCTTTCTGTTCTTCTTCCTTTTCTTTTTCCCGTTTTTCTTTTTAAGGTTTGATTCTCCTGTGACGAATAAAATAAATCTTGTTCTTGTCACACACAACAACCTTCGACGTCGTTCTCAACGTCATTGCATCCGCCAATATCTACTGTGCTCTATGACCAACTCACGTGCCCAAACTCAAATCTCGTCTATTCTTTTTTAACTTTTCTTGTGTTTTTATTTATTTATTATTATTATTATTATTATTATTTTATAATCATTTTATCATTATTATCATTACTCCTCGTTGTCGTTCTCTACGGAGGAGTATCTGGGGCAAGGACTAAGAAGACGCACATCACTGCTCTGACCAGAGAGAGAGAGAGAGGAAGAGAGAGAGAGAGAGACATACAACCCAACCTTTTCGAACCAGCTCTGCTCACACCAGATTCCTTGCCATCCCTTCGCTCTCCCTTCGTAGCAGCTCTTGCTTCGACCCTGGGTGGTCTAGGAGCTATCCACGCAGCCACGTACCCCTTCACTCGCCTCCCTGGAAAGCCTCATCTTACGCGGGAACGGGAGGCAAAGTATCACCATGCAGTCTCCCTCTGGTCACCACCTTGAAACCAGGGACTGTGCGCAAAAGACAGGCACAGGCACATTCCAGACAACATCACGCCTCCCGGACCCTCGCTATGCCAGCAGCCGGCATTCGTCATTTCTCCCAACCGAGAAAATGAGATGAGAATAGGGTCTAGCGATCGAGATGTAATACCCAGGGCAAGCAGCACTTCGGTAAACCCAATTCCCCCCTCGGCCCCCTTTGGCTCCAATTTTTCTTCTCCCTGGTCCGATACTACCTGATCCTCGACAGATGCGGTGCCCAAGTTTAAGCACGGTAGTGGTCGTTTCCAGAGGCTTCCAATCGACCCCATGGTGTTTGTCTGAGCTTTCGGACCACCTCAAGATTTGTTCCGTCGCCTCGTTGGGGCCGTCCTGACCGTCAGACAGCCCTTGCTAGTCGTCTACACGATGTCATCCATGGTTGATCATTCCTCTTAGCCAGGCGCTCATCTGTTGGAGCCAAATCTATTTCGACGGGCCTACGCCTTGAGGAGGAGCGTGGACAGGCCAAGGCATGCCCCTGATCGTCTCATCACCAATAACGTCAGGGCCGTGCTGTTTGCCGCCCCCGTCGACGACATGCACGGAGCGCCCTGACACGTCATAATTCCCTCCCTCTTGCTGGCACACCCCCTCTTGCCCTGGATCTCGCTGCTACTCCGTGTTTCCAAAGCCTGCATGGTCAACTCAGGGCACTCTACTGAAGCCAGCGAGTTATCGTCAACATCGCTTAACTTGGCGTAGCACCGCTCAAGCCACCGGCGAGCTGCAGCGCACAGAATGAAGCTGCGTCCTCGTCTTGGTCCTGATGACAGCGTTGGACGGGACACAAGTGGCCATCACGAGAAGCGGAGAGTTTGCCCGTCAGCCTGGAAATGACAAGCTCACCGCTTACTGGACAGCCAAGATCTTGCCTCTCTGACAACACATATACTCTTTTCTTACACCACTCATTGTGGCGGCCAACAGACCTTGGAGTCACAAGGCATGATAAATCAAAATTACGGGTGAGGAGGATACATGTAGCGGCCTGGGTATCATTTGAAAGATGCTCTTCTCAGGCCGGAGAGTACAAGAGCACTGCACCGATGACGACCTTTCACAGCGTGTTCCACGGCACGAGCTCTCGAGCTTGGTGCGAGTGCTCCATTATCTGCTGGGATGGTTGCAGAAGCGAATTCCGTCCCTGGTCCTACGGTTGCATGACTTTGGAGAAGAGAGTCGATGAGCCTGAAGATCAGTGGCAAGCAGGCAACCTGTACTTGCGGACGACCTGCAGAGCCGCGCAGAATCAGTCAGGTCCGGAAATGCGCAGTCGATGGATATCTATGGTCGTCGCAGTGTCAGGCCACACATGATTCTTCATCAGCCATATTCGACGATACAAGCATCAAAAATAAGCCACAAATACAGCTACAGTCATGAGGCGATATTCGCACACTTGGACATCCAGTATGCATGTCCCCCGAACTTTCGGTCTGCGCCATCTTTACGCAATATAAGCGATCTTCGTTTCCTCGGCAGCCACTACCCGCCCTGCAGTGTCACATCACCTACCTCCTAAGGCTCACTGTTTCGCCTTCGCTCCTTGGTATGGCTTCATACTGTGTGCTAGGTTGCCGTTTGCTGCCGGCGCTAACGACCCAGCGTCAGCGAGCACATGTCTCAACCTTTGACCGACTTCACGGATAAAGCTCATAATGTTGAACCACTGTCGAATAGCCCCGCCTGCCAGCCTGTCGTCATCTTTCTGTAGAGCATCCATCGGCTTTTGCTCCGGGTGCATAGCCTTACACAAGGGTGTCCGCCTTGCCGACGTTGTGCATGCTGTCGGATTTTGTTCCGCCAGACACCACAGGTTACTAACTTAGAAAGAAAGATAGCCGCATGGGAGGAAAAGGCTCTGGAATGGAGGACCTGCAGGCCGCCATCATGTGCACTCAACGCGTACGACAGCATCGAGATGACCGAGGCCAGACTTTGCTTCTCTGACGGTGTCCACGAATTCCGATGCATTGTCAACGGCGAAGGGAAGAAGAAACTCTCGAGACGCACGCCTCGCTCGCAGTTATCACGGTCTCCGATGTGGCTTCGTGGCTTGCATTAGAGCAGCACTTTTGACAAGCTGACAATACCTTAGCGCTGCGTATCTCAGCCCTACCGATGCAGTGACTCACGGCCTCCGGGTCTTATAATAAATACCAGATACGAGATCAGCGGTGAGCGTTGTGAACTTTGTTCTTTTTTGGCTTTCTAGTGACTGGAATATGCAGTATGCTCGTATGAGAGCTTGTCCGCTGAGGCAGTCAAAGTCCACACCTGGATCCATCTAGTCGTTGCATCAGACACGAAGTTGTGTTGCGGACCCGTGCCGTTTGAACCGCCAACGTCTGCAGAAAAGATGGGCATCAGCACAGAGACCAGCTCTTAAGAATTCTGTCTGAACCAATGGTAACGGGGAAGCCAAGAAAAGCCCCCTCAGACAACCCAGTGAATGACAGGCCTCCGTCGCTCATAAGAACTGTTCTCACATGAATCTTGGCAGCGACTAATAGGATTCACCGCTCTATGGGTCCCAGAAAGTGGCAGTGAGTGTTCCAATCAAATGCAGGCCAAGACCTGGATCTACAGGGACCCTGTGTTTCGGCCCCCTCAGCCCCAGAGAACAAACAATACAGAGTCGCATCGCAGCAAGCCTGTGACTGAGGGGCAGCGATCACGGCCACTGATGAGTTGGCGGGCAGAGCTGGCTGGAGCGAGCGATGCCACACAAGGAGAATTTGTCTACTCCAAGGCATACGAATCATTTCTCTTATTTCCCTGTTTTGTGTCATTTTCTGCTTCTTGCACCATCGCCAAGTGCATGTCTCTTCACTGATTTCATCTTCTTCCAGTATTCCTCCTTGATTGACAGTAAACTCTCTCAGCCAAGAGACGTCTACACCCGGACGTAAAGATCTCAGGTGAAGCTTTCGTGGAGACACGAGATTGCGTGGGGCTCCCCCTCCCCCCCACTGGTTTCTGACCTCACATATACAGAGAATCGCCCCACAACAACGGGCCCGACGACACGTCTACGAAGTATAAACAGGTCTGCCCTTGCGTCTGTTTACTTTCGAATTCCTCCGCTCTCTTGCAAGCTCTTTCCATAACCACCATCCTGTAGAAGATCAACTCCAAGAAGAAAAATGGACGTTTTCCGCAAGCTTGAGCAGGGCATCGCGGGTCTCTTCGGCTCCGAGGAGGAGAAGCACTCGCACACCCACCAGGACGAGTTGTGCCATGACCTCCACGCCGAGCACAAGGACAACCGCTTCCAGAGCTTTGCGCCGCAGACCTCAGGTCATGTAAAGTGGCATGTGGACGGGTGCTCGTATTTCTGGGCCGTGTCAGAGGCTCTCGAGCGTAAGTCTATCGCAAATTAATCTCGGCGATGTGATGATCTTTTTGTGTCGAAGGACCCCTCTGTCGGAGTGTGAAGGATCTCAGCTGATGTTCTCCTTCCAAATCACAGAGGCCCAAGAGAGCATCTATATTCTGGACTGGTGGCTGTCCCCAGAACTGTACCTCCGCCGGCCTCCTGCGCAAAACAACAAGTACCGTCTTGATCACATGCTGCAGGCCGCTGCCGAGCGGGGCGTTGATGTCAGGATCATCGTCTTCAAGGAGGTCGAGCAGGCCTTGACATGTGAGTGACCACCCCGCAATCAGAATCACAAGGATTCTATCCCCAGCTAACATCTCTCTTCGCCTAGTGAACTCTGAGGTAGGGTATAATCGGTTTCTTGTTACCCGATTAAAAATGACACTTGAAGCTAAACTATGATCATCTTGTAGCACACTAAGCACCACTTGGAGGGCCTGCACGAGAACATCAAGGTCTTCCGTCATCCCGACCACGCTGTTTCCGGACAGGACATCAGCGCCGAGTTCAAGACTGCGTTCGCCAACCTGTCCCATGGCGCCTTCAGCCTGTCGAAGCTGTCCAAGGATGCGCTGAAGACACTCTATGGAACCAGCGACGATGTTGTGCTCTTCTGGTCTCACCACGAGAAGCTCTGCGTCGTGGACAGAAAGATTTCTTTCATGGGCGGTCTCGACGCCTGTACGTCTCATATGAATCCCTCACGCCGGCCAACGTGATCCTGTGGTGCTGACTTCTCTCACGCAAGGCTATGGTCGCTGGGATACCAACAGCCACCCCATCGCAGATGCTCACCCTGGCAATGTGGATGCCATCATCTTCCCCGGTCAGGACTTCAACAACGCTCGTATCTACGACTTCGAGGGCGTTGACAAATGGGAGCAGAACAAGCGTAAGATCGACTCTCCCTCCCAACACCTTTGTTAACAAAAAGAAGAAGAAGAAGAAAACCTGTTGCTCACATGTATAAATATATATGAACAGTCGACCGTACCAAGTACTCTCGAATGGGCTGGTCTGACATCAGCATCTCCATGACCGGGCCTATCGTCAACAGCACAGTGAACCACTTCGAAGACAGATGGTAAATTCCCAGTCTCCTCAAATAAACCAGCAATTCGCACACACAAACAAACACACACGTTACTAACATTCTTTTTCAGGAACTACATCTTCGGCCAAAAGTATAACACGGATGACCTGAAAGCCAAATACCATAAATTCGAAGACGCTATCCGTCATGCCCCTCCTGCCGAGGGGCTCATTGACCACGGTGAACAGGAGGCTGGTCAAATGTTTGGCGGCCTTCAACGTCACTTCACCAGGCACTTTGGCCGTATCTGGGGTGAAGAGCCTCAGGAGCGTCATCAAGACCATGGAGCGCACATCCAGATGTGCCGAAGGTAAGCAGTAATTGTCTCTTTCTCGGCGGCATGAAGCCATATACCTACGTGTAGTGATACGTGTCTCACTTTTTGTATCTTGACAGCTGCACGGGCTGGTCTGCTGGAAAGCCTACTGAGCACTCCATCGCAAATGCGTATATCGAAGCTATCACGAACGCTCAGAAGTTTGTGTATATCGAGAACCAGGTCAGTACACTCACTCCTTACACCAATGACCCTCGACCCTAGATATGATGGGCCCCTTGCTGACGACAAGGACGCTGTACGACAGTTCTTCATCACGGCAACGGATGATGAGCAACACCCAGTCTTTAACAAGATCGGTGCTGCCATCGTCAACCGCATCCTGCGCGCCCATCAGAACGGCGAGACCTTCCGTGTCATTGTGGCCATCCCTGCGGTGCCTGCCTTTGCTGGCGACCTGAAGTCGGACGGCGCACTCGGCACGCGCGCCATCATGGAGTTCCAGTACAAGTCCATCTGCCGAGGCGGGCACTCGATTATGGAGAAGCTCTCACAGGGTGGCATTGAGGACCCCGGCCGCTACATCTCCTTCTACAATCTGCGCAACTATGACCGCCTCAACGTCTCGTCCACCATGCGGCACGCGGAACAGGAGTCGGGCGTGCAGTACGAGGAGGCCCGCCAGGAGTTTGACGATGCCGTGGAGAGCGGCTATGACGGGCACTCGCGTCACCATGAAACCCACGGCCGGCTGGGCAGCCAGTACGAGCGGTACCAGGACGCGGCGGCGCGCCAGGACGACCAGACGTGGGACACCATCTCGGCGGCGTACATGGCCGAGGGCCCAGACCTGAACTCGATCCCGTGGCAGGGCGACGAGGAGGCCGAGCTGGACGCCTTCGTGTCCGAGGAGCTATACATCCACACCAAGTGCCTGATCGCCGACGACCGGCTCGTCCTCATCGGCAGCGCCAACCTGAACGACCGCTCGCAGCTCGGCACGCACGACTCGGAGATCGCCGTCGTCATCGAGGACCCGACCCCGGTGCGCTCCCAGATGAACGGCGAGCCCTGGACCGCGTCCAAGTTCGCCGCCAGCCTGCGTCGCCAGCTGTTCCGCAAGCACCTGGGCCTCCTGCCCGACCAGCGCTGGGACCGGCCCGACGCCAACTTCCAGCCAGTGAGCAAGTGCCCCAACGAGTACGACTGGGACTCGCACGCCGACCGCCTGGTGGTCGACCCCATGAGCGAGGACTTTGACCGCCTGTGGCGCGACACGGCCCGCACCAACACCGAGGTCTTCAGCAAGGCCTTCCACAACGTGCCCAACGACGTCGTCCGCACCTGGGACGACTACGACAACTTCTTCAGCAAGTACTTCATCGTCCCCGGCTCCGACGAGGAGAAGACCCTCAAGGACGACGACGCCGACGAGGAGGACAAGGCCAAGCTGGCCTCCAAGATTCCCTACGGCCACATCGTCCGGGAGGAGTTCCCAGGTGGTGTCCGGGAGGTCAAGGAGTGGCTCGGCCGGGTCAGGGGCACGCTGGTGGAGATGCCGCTGGACTTTTTGGTTGATGTCAACGACATTGCCAAGTCTGGACTGGAGCTCAACGGCTTCACGGATGAGATCTATACATAAAAACTGTTGGGCCTAACACACACATCCCCTTTTCTCTTCTATAGTCCATGGTAAATCCGATCATGAAATCAGCCACACGGTGGTGTTGTGTTTTCAAGTCTCCAGTACAATCTATTCCTGTTGGCATCTTGACAAGATAACAATGGTCCTCAAGACTAGTAGAAAGAGAAAGAGAATGCTGTGTTTTTTTTCTTCTTTTTCTGGCTCCCAAGAATGTTAGCACCGGTGAGAGAGATATGAACACCGCTTTATATTGAAGGTTCTCTCTTCCCCGTCAATCTCCCCGAAGAACTTCTTGTAGAGATGCTGGGTGTTGCAGGACACGAACACGAACACACGAACACACGAGCACACGCACACGCACACGCACACGCACAGACGTGAAGATATTTTTCCTTTACCGGTGTTGATAGAGTCTTGAACCAAAGAAAAAAACAACAAGAATCATATTAGTATGCATATCCGTCCCTCTTCCTCCTCCCTTAAAGCGTCCCGACTTGGGGTATCCTGCCGGTCGCTGTTCTCACACCACCACCGACCAGTGTGTAAGTGATCCTTGATGCAGCCAACCTTCCAATCCTTCCGCTCCCAATTCTCTTCCTCAATTCATCCCGACGTGGCCCCGATGGCTGTGAGTGTATCGTTGACCCGCTGGCCTCCCAGTATACCGTTACCACGCCCCCGTATACCCCCATCCAGAGAACCGGGCACAGATTCGTGTCCCTTTGTTTTTGTGTGTGTAATCACATATGCGAGCATGACGCTTTAATATACAAACATATAAAAGATATATATATGTGGCTTTCACGTTCGCGGTCGTGCAAAAGCGTTCTTTGGCCCTACCCAATCTGCTGCTGCCTGCGCATGCTGGTCGTATAACTGACAGGAATCATTTTCTTTTCATCCTTTCGTCAGTCGGTTTCCCATCTATCTCTCGATCTCTCTCTCTCGGCTGTGCTTCCGTCGTCACCTCAGTCCGTCTTTCCGTTGGCATTGGAGCCCAGGAGTGGTGCCTTGAACTCGTCATTCAAGAAGAGTCTGTTGCCTCTCCTCCTGCCGAAACGCCCACGGAACCATGACGCAGAGCCCAGGAGCAAGCCAGCGACGCAGCCGATGGTGAGGTATGGATGCTCCGAGAAGGTCACCCGCATGTCGAAGAAGATCTTCTCGAAGCTCGAGATGGTCAGCTTAGGCTTGATCTTGGGAGGCTGTGCCGTGACCTTGTTGATGGTCTCCAGGATTGAGGTGCGCGAGGGGATGATATAATTCCCAGTGCTGGTCTGGTCCCAGTAGCGGCGGTTCTGAAAGTCGGGTCAGCAAAGAGGAAGAGAGGAAACACGAATGGGGGGCGACCAGCTCTTGGAAGAATACTTACATCCTCATCATTGATAATGACCCTCTCGCCATCCTTGACATCAATTCCATACGTCGTCTTGATCCACCTCTGCCAGAAAACACCGTCGACCCAGGCAAACCCGACCTCTTTGCGGTCTGCACGGTCCATATTCACATGGATGAGCTTGGCTGCCCTGAGGGCCCTCTGGTCGCCACGATCCTCGGCCTCCTCAATCCGCAGCTGCTTGGCATCGCGCAGCTCCTGCCGCTCCAGCTGGAACAGCTGTATCTGCTTGTCCATCCATTCACTAGCGGCGCTCTTCATCTCCCTGATGGCGCTCGAGAAGGACTCCTGATCCTGCCTGTTGATGATCCCGAGAACCACAATCTTGCCGTCCATGATCTCGCGGGCGTTCGAGGCAGTGAGTTCCGGCACGATGGGCAGCCAAACTGACTTCATCCATGTCAGGACCTGGCGGGTATCGCGCATCTCGTTTGGCGTGAGCGGGGTGTAGTAGGTCGGCCTGCCTTCACGAGAAACCAAAAGTCTCGGCCAGGTGGTGATCTTATACCGGTCGTAAAGCTTCGGATCCTTGGTCTTGACCAGCTTGGCCTTCCCGATGAGGCTCAACGGCAGCCGCTCGAGGGCCATGAAGTCCTCGCTCGTGGTCGCGTGATCGTAAAAGTAAATGAAGATCACCTCCTCTCTGGCCTCCAGGGCCGCGAGCGACTCGGCATCCACCTCTTGCACGCCATTGGACAAGTCGACAGCGCTTTCAGCGTAGTGCACAAAGTCGCCGATCCCACGGAGTCCATCGTACTCGACGCGCTCGCCCCCTCGGAAGAACAAGATTGTAGGGTATCCACGAAGGTGGGCGTCCTTGCAGAGGCGCTTGTTGGCCTCACAGTTGACCTCGCCGACATTGAGCTTTCCTTGCATCTCCTTGGCGAGCTGGATCCAGTTCGGGGCCATAGCTTGACAGTGATGGCACCAGGGCGCGTAGAACTTGATGAACCACGGCTCCTGGGTCATAGTCACCAGTGTCTGAAAGCTTTCTGCGGTGAGAGAGACAGACACGCCGTTCGGGTTCGGGGTCTTGGTCGGCTTCGCGGGTTGGGCCTTTGCTGGGGCGGGCGGTGCAGCTTTGACGGCATCGGCCTTGGGCTCCGCGGGTCTGAGTGCAGCCAGCTCTTCGACAGCCGGAGCCGGAGCCGCAGCAGCAGCAGCAGCAGCAGCAGCAGCAGCAGCAGCAGCAGCAGGCGCCGCGGGTGCAGGCGCGCCAGCCTTGCCAGCCTCCCTCAGCTCGACTTCTCCTGCTGGGGACTTGGGCTTGGGCATGGAAGCGGTCGAGTCGCCATCTGCCTTGGGACGCTGCTTATCGTATGCCTTGGGCGTCAGCACCGTCTTGGGCCTAGACCCAGGCCTCGCGCTCTCGAGGACAGGCTCGATCTGGTCGGACAGAAATTGTATGCTCTTGACGCCCTTCCAGCTCTCTTTCTTCTCGCCTTCTACGAACAGCGTTGTTGTCGGATATGATTGGACGCCATTTTTGCTGCACAGATCGTAGAATGCAATGCAGTTGATCGTTGCGAACCGCCAATCGTAGTATTCTGTAAATGTTGTCGACGGGTCTGACATCTCTTCGGTGTAGTAGAACTCGTACAATGTGCGGAAGTTGGGCGCGAAGTCCTGGCAGTGAGGGCAGTATGGGCTGTGTGTCTCTCTTATCAGCAAGACTTCTTCTTTTTCTTCTTCTTTGGCCAGAGTTGACATCAGAGAGGAGCAGCACAAACCTGTAGTGTTTGACCAGCATATGCTTAGATGCTTTGATCTCCTTTTCGAAGGTGTCGGGTGTAAGTTCTAGGATCGGGGGCACCACCTTCCCGTCGAACTCGGTGTACTCCTGGGAGTAATCCGCCGGTATCTCCTCGTCTTCCTCTTCTTGGGCCGCCACGTGGGCCACAGCTCCGAGGAGCAGGCCCCATACCAGAGAAGAGAGCCTCATGGTCTATGGGCTCCTCGGTGGAGAGGACGGCGCAGCACACTGATCCTTCCAACCACGAACGACCAAGGTAATCTATCGGGCAAGCAAGATGGCACAAAGGGGGTCGAGGGTTCGACGTCCCCCGTAGCACACGTGTGTCCGTCTCGCGTGTTCTGTAGTCGCCTTCGTGGGTGGTCGTGTCACCTAGACATCAGGGATCCGTGGCGACGGGCAGGAGTTGAGATCAAGATGGGGTATCCCGTGTGAACAAAAGACAAAAGTCGGAAAGACGCCGGGCGACAGCGAAGGACCAGGGGCAACGCGACGACCGACGCAGAACTGACGAGAAGGGGAGAGGGAGAGTCTCGATCGCGCCAAGCGAGGATTAGATGAAGCTGTGCCGTCAGCTATCCGTAATAGTTGCCGAAGAAGAAAAAACAGGTTGCAAATGGTGTTGGGCGCAGGTCGACGTGGGAAAGAGAGTCGCGACAAGAGGCCAAAAGCGGTGGTGACTGAAGGAGATGCGAAGCCAGGCCAAGTTCAAATGGCAGGTCAACTAAGTTGGCGCTGATCCTAGAGGCCAGTGTCTCATCAGTCAAGCCTCTCCAGGTGACTGGACAAGGTCCTGCTCCAATCCTGGCCGGGTCTCGTTCCCCTGAGGCTGGGCTGCTGGCTGCTTCCGCAAATAACCATGACTTTAGCCCCATGAGTTAGTAGTGGTGTTAGTGACTACCTGATCTCTCCGCGCGAATCACACTAGGTAGCTAGGTCACCTTTTAACGCACATGTTCTAGAAGCCTCAAGACTGCAGCACAGCGCTCCAGTAATTAATTTACTACCTGCTCCTTCTCAAGTCTCTCCATCAACATGCCATACCATGCTAGTTTTCTCGAGAAAACAAAACAAGCGGCGTCTCGATGCGATGAAGAGCGATTGACACACTCGCCACTTGCCACTCGCCATCAGATCCGCTGTCAAACCTATCGCGGCGCCCCCCAAAGAGTTTGACACCCCGAGAGACCATGGAGCCACCACCAAAAAGGCGTCGCGTGAGTGAGGATGGTGAAGATACTATTGGGCAGAGTATCACGAGTGAAGCAATGGGCTCGCTACCTCGCTCACTCAGCCACCCCATCAGTCCGCCTAGAAGGAAGAGCCATCGCCCCCAGGCCGTTCCCCAGCCTGAGGTGCCCACGAGCGTGACGACGGCTGCCGAGCCCTCATCAGGCAAAGGGGACGGGAAAGTCTTCAAGTCACCGTTCCAGCTCACTTGGATTCGCGACCTCCCCGAAGCTGCAAATATGGATGCCGTGACCCTGCGAGACCTGCTGGGGGATCCACTCATTGCAGAGGTCTGGGAGTTCAACTATCTACACGACCTTGAATTCCTGATGGCTGCTTTTGACGAGGATGTGAGGAATCTGGTTCAAGTACACCTTGTTCACGGCTTCTGGAAGAAGGAGGACTCGAGCCGCTTAATGCTGGAGGTCAGTTTTCACTGACTGACTGAGTGACTGGTCCTGCCTCCAAGGACCCATTTTTGACTTACAGGCCTGGTTGGACAGGAACAAGCTCGGGCGCATGAGAACGTCACGCTCCACTGCGCATTCATGCCGGAGATGTTTGGGACGCATCACTGCAAGATGCTGATTCTGCTTCGCCATGATGATACAGCCCAGGTGATTATTCATACAGCCAACATGATCGCCAGAGACTGGACGAATATGACACAGTCCATTTGGCGAAGCCCCATGCTGCCGCTGAAGATGTCGCATGTAATCAGCACTGCCAGGAATACTTCTCCTGTGATCGGCAGCGGAGAGAAGTTCAAGGTCGATCTGCTAAACTATCTTTTCGCGTACAACCAGAGGAGACCCGTCTGTAGAGAGCTGGTAGAGAAACTCGACAAGTACGACTTCTCCGCCATCAGAGCCGCCCTCATCGCCTCTGTCCCAGGCCGTCATAATATCCATGATGCGACTGAAGAGACGAAATGGGGCTGGGCGGCACTGAAGAGCGCTCTGCGGCAAGTGCACGTCCAAGATGGAAAGTCGGAGGTTGTCGTCCAGGTCTCGAGCATTGCCACCCTGGGCCCGACAGATACCTGGCTCCGCCGCAGCTTATTTGACTCATTGAAGGCGTCCAGGAACAAAGTAAGGGAAGAGCCGTGCTTCAAAGTGGTGTTCCCAACCCCTGACGAGATCCGCCAGAGTCTGGACGGCTATGAATCCGGCGCGTCCATCCACACCAAGATTCAATCTGCCCAGCAAGCCAAACAACTACTATATCTAAAGCCCATGTTCCACCACTGGGCAAACGATGCTGAGCGGGGACAAGGTGAATTCTTCTCATGGCAACTGCTTGGTGCTTCTAACGGTAGCATGGTGAGGCTGACAGTGAGGATATAGCACTGGAGCCCGGAGCTGAGGTCCAGGACGCCGGCCGCAAACGAGCAGCACCTCACATCAAAACTTACATTCGTTATGGCGAGAAGTCCATCGACTGGGCTCTGACTACCTCGGCAAACCTCTCCAAACAGGCGTGGGGCGAGGCTGTCAACAGCTCTGGTGAGGTGCGGATAGCATCGTGGGAGATTGGCGTGCTCGTTTGGCCGTCCCTTTTCGCCGACAACGCAACCATGGTGGGGATTTTCAGCAAGGACACGCCGGACCGAGATGAGGGAGACAAGAGTTCGGTCGTCGGCCTGCGCATTCCGTACAACATCCCTTTGCAGCCATATGGTGGGGATGAAGAGCCATGGGTCGCGACCGCAAGTCACACCGAGCCTGATTGGAAGGGGCAGAGGTGGGTGACATGATGATGTCGGCACAGGCCCCTTCAGCACAGACGACTACGGAGACCAACAAACCAAGGCAGCTAGTTTTTGTCCAGTTTACTGATTTGGTATATAATTTCTGACAAATCCTAACCTGTGAATATAATCCGGCATTTGCTACATCGCAATGCCTGTGGCCATCATTTCCCGCGGTCGTTCGCGTGTTACATGTATAATCGCCCGCAAGGCCATCATCATCATCATCAGACCCATCATCAAATCATCACGATGATTGATTTTAGTTTCCACCAACCTCCTCGGGCACCTTGTTCTCGTCAAAGCCGCACTCCTTCTTCAGCTTCTCAATCAGCTCGGCATACTTCTTCTTGGCCGCCTCCTGTGCCGCCGCGGTAGGGACAGGGTCGTCGTTGCCGTTGAGCTCCTTGAGGTTCTTCTGCCAGGCGTCCTTCTTGTACTTGCCCTGTGTCGCACGAAACGAAACAACCTGTCAGTATGCATGTGATGACAACGACGAACGTTTATGTGACACAGTCCACTCATCCTCGGTTGTAGAAGGACGGGGGGGGGGGTTATCTGTGTATGTTTGATTACCTTGAAGTCGAAGACACCGGGAGCGGGAGCCTTGGAGATGTCCTCGCCGGAGGCGACCTTGAAGAGACCTAGATAGTAAGGAAGGGGATTAGACAGGACTGTTGCCAGACAGGCACTGCAGGAATGGGAAAAGGGGGAGGGGATGAGGGCGGGGTGTGTGTGTGCGCACCGTAGAGCGCGAGCAAGTCGTCCTGGCCGGGCTTGGATGTCAACTTCTTGGAGTCGATGACGGCCTTGTCGAAAGCTTCCTGAGACATGCTGGGCAGATGGTTGTGACGACGAGAGGAGGGAGACGGTAGGTGGTCTGTTGTGTTCTTCCTTCTGCGTTTCTTTTTCCCTCGCTGGTGATATGAAGTCACAGGGAGAAAGAAGGAGGAGGTGGTTGTTGTTGTTGTGTCGAGGTTGTTAGGGTTCAAGTTGTTGAGCTCTGGGAGCTTGAACCTCCCCCTCCCCTCCCTCAAGGGCGCGGCGCTCTGTTTGGCGGGGCAGAATACAAGGGACGTCACTTGACCGTGGCTCTGGTGGCATCACTGCAGGGGTCATACTTGCTGATCTGACAGGGGCAGCGCGGGGCTCCACGGACGCCGCAGCGGCTGGACACAGCTGTTATGTGTGGTCTCAAACGTTTCGATTCTTCTTCCCATGCAGGCATAAACATGACCATGAATGACGCTTCTGGATTTCTGTGCTGATTGTGTTTCGTTCGCGAGAATTAGCTGCGAGATAACGTTGCTGGCTAGCTGGAGGCACTTCTGTTGATGCCTCGGCTTTCCCTTTTTTTTTTTTTTTTTTTTTTTTTTTTTAAACTGTAAAGACTTGCCGTAACAGTCTCCCTGGTTACCAGGCCAGAGCCTGTGTTGATGGTCTGAAAGTACTTGAGCAATATCAGAGAAACCGCTTTATCTCCTCAATTCTTACCAAATCACCCCGTCACTACATAGTATTTGTACATACAGCCGAGGGGCGCTCACTTATCGTTCTGCAGGGAGATCGATCTCTTGGGAAACAGGAAGGAGGGGAAGGGGGAAAGAAAGAATTAACCTCCTCGGTGAGGTCTAACCAAGCTTCATACACCGACGCCAACCCACTTGGTTACTTACTGAATAGCCCAGCCCGGACCGCCAAGGAGCATACTTGGCCACCCGCATCAGCCTTCAGTGCCCGCCGCTCTGGAGTCGCTACCACCACTGACCTGTAGGAATTCAGATCGCCGGCAGGTGGGACCCCTGGTGCAGGGGACAGGCGCCATTTTCTCCATGTCGAGCCACGGTGAGCTTCCTGTTTTGGTGCCCGCCCAGGGTGGACGTTCGATGACAGGGACACAAATATCCACGATGACACGGCGGAATTTTAGGTAACCTGCGCGATAGGAGAAGTTGGGTGGCCTCCTTGCGTGCCTATAAAGACTCTTGGGAAGAACAATCTATGCCTATCAATACTCATGTAGTCATCTCTTGTCCAAGGGGCTCATGGTGCTGTTGTACATAACGAGCTGTGAAGAAGGAAAAGAGACAGAAAAAAGATCGTATCAAGATGTATCGCTCTTTGATCTTGCTCGCCACCCTCGCCGCCACTGGAGAGGCCACGGCCAGTTTCTACAGTCGAAGTCTCTACGGCGAGAGCACGTCAAATCATACCTGCCAGCTCTGTACGCCTCTGTGCCCCGGAACACCTAATGCAGCCGCCTGTCAAAGGTGGCCGTGTGAAACTGACTGACTAACTGACTGCTTGTCTTGCAGACGACCCTATCCTGTCGTGCTCAACAGGGGCGCAAGCCAACATCACAGACTCGTGCTGTACCGAGACATATGGAGGCCTAGTTGTACGTGTGTGCCTTGACGAGATCTGGCACATGGAAATGCTGACATGATGTCCGATCTCAGCTTTCGACGCAATATTGGGATACATATACTGGTCTTGAATCTCAGGGCCAAGTCCTGCCCAAGAACTCCTGGACTCTTCACGGCCTGTGGCCGGATTTCTGCGATGGTTCGTACTCCTATTCGCTAAAAATGGAGACTTCAAAATTACATTCCTACAGACATCCCATGCTAACAATGCAGCTTCCTAGGCTCTTACACGCAGTATTGTGACCTGAGGTGAGTCCAGAAACGACGAGAGCCAAGAGAGCAGAAGTGGTTTGTTCATGATTTTTGGGGGTTCTCTTATTTCGTTTCTACTCTTCTTCTTTCTCACACATGCACTTGTAGCCGCCAATACGATCCGGCACCCTCACCAAACACCACCACGGGAACATCCTCCGGCACACCGGTACCCCCTTACAATGGCTCCAACATAGGCACCTTTCTCGAGCCCTTTGGAAAATATGACCTCCTCGCTTACATGAACAAGTAAGATATTCCCCTCGCTTTCTTAGAGAAAACGTGAAGAAAAGGAAAAAGAAAGAGAAGAAAAAATACCGTTACCACGTCTTGTAACACCTATGGACAGGTACTGGGTCTCCCAAGGCTCACCCAACTACGACTTCTGGGGCCACGAGTTTTCCAAGCACGCCACCTGCTATTCCGCCTTCGATGTCCCCTGCTACGGTCCGCAGTATGTCGAGCACCAGGACGTGGTCGACTTTTTCGAGACCGCCATCGCGTGGTACCGCACCGTGCCCACGTACAAGTGGCTCGCCGACGCCGGCATCGTGCCCAGCAACACCACTACGTACACGCTCGGTGACATCCAGAGCGTGCTGACCGAGGCGTTTGGGGAGATCCCGTATCTGGCCTGCTCGGGCGCTCAGTACAACAGTACCGCCGCGGGCGCGGGCTCGGGCGACGCTGGATATACTGTCCTGGATGAGGTTTGGTACTGTGAGTAGTAGTAACAACACAACCACCGCCCCAACCCCACCATTCCCCTTTAGAGGCGGCTTGGGAGCATACAGTAGAAGATTGAGGCCGCTGATTTCCCCAATTGCTTAGATCACCATGTTTACGGCCGTCCCCAGAACGTGCGCGGGGTTCCGGTCGCGGCGAATGCGACGGGTGGTAGCTTGGGGAATTGTGCTTCCTCGCCGGGGGCCATTCACTATTACCTGCGCACAAACGGATCCGAGGCGTGAATAAGACCCTATCTGTCATATGAGCAATATGGCCTCTGACACGAGGTTTTGTGAATACATGGACATGCTGAAGAGCGGGTGAGGAGGGGAAGGGGGGGGGGGGGTGTGATAAAAGGATCACCTTGAAAGAGAAATTCGCTTGATAGCCCCATCGCTTCCGTAAATCTCTGAACAGCGCTTCGAAATGTAAATCATAGTTCACGGGACAAAGTACAATGTGGCTGTTTAAAACACAATTTTATAACGAGTTCCATTGGAATTAATCATGGAGTATCGAGTAGTCTGGCCTGAAAGTCCATTTTCGTAGCCCAACTGGCCACACACCAAACCCTCTTTTTGTAGGATCCCTCGCCTCGAGGGGAGAAGATAATACAACACTAGGAGAAAGAAAGAAAAGATTCCTCCTACTCGTCATCCGGCAGCTCTTCCACCCTGGGAGCTTCGTAGGCACCTCTCTGCCGCGGGTCCGAGCCTGTCGCTATCTGCGTGTCCGTGGCTGTCGTGGTTGCACTTGCTGGCATCGGCTGGCCGGTAGTAGCGGCAAAAGTTGACTGCGCACTGGCACTGCCTCCACCACCCGAAGACGACTTCTTCTTCTTCTTCTTTGCGGTCTATGTGATCATGTCAGCACGAGAAGGGGGTCCTCATTCTAGATCATTTGTAACTTACCTCGTGCCAAGCCCACACAGGCTTAAAGGAGTCGACAAACGAAACGTCCTCCCAGAGGTTGGGAAACAGCCAGAGACCAGGAGAGACAACGAAGTAGGTGAGGCAGAAGAGGATGACACGGAAGATAGCCATGGCAAAGAAGGCAGCCAACAGCCATAGGAAGCCCCAGCTGAGGTAGTAGACACCCTGGCGCATCTTCAGCGGCCAGAGAGGGTACAGGACCACGGTGAAGATGGCGACAAGGGCAAGGACAGCATAGACCTTGCGCATGACCTGGCTGCCCTCATACAGCCAAGCATAGTACATGTCATCACCCGCATCCTGCTGTCCGACAATCTTGACGTTCCAAAGACCCTTGACACGCTTCTTCGGCGGGTTGGGCATAGTGCTTGGGTCAACCTTCTCGACTCGGAGGGCCAACATCGACATAGGTAGTAGCTTGAAGGCGTTCTCGAGCGATGCCCGGTCGGTGATCTGGGGCAGGGCGGCGTTCTTCTTGCGGGCCTTCTCGTAGGCGGGGGACTGCAGTGCTCGGAGGGCTCTCTTGACTATTCCATGGATGTCAGTACGAGGGGCTGAGTTTTTTCGGGGAACTGGACGGTGTTTGCATACCTCTGAACATGTCCTTGCGCTCGCCATTCAGGATACAAGTACGAAGCTTCAGATCCTGGGCTCGCAAGAAATTCGCCATGGCAATGGCGACGGGGTTGGGAGGTCCGGGAGTGATGGGCTGGGCAACACCTGGCTGTGGACCACCCTGAGGTCGCGGGCCTTGAGGCTGTCCCTGGCCCTGAGGCTGTCCTGGACCTGGTGGTCCTTGCTGTCCCTGCGGTGGCTGTTGTCCTCCCTGCTGCTGGGCCTGCTGCTGGGCCATCATTCTTTGCTGCAGCATGCGCTGCTGCATCTGCTGCTGGACACGTTGCATCACCTGCTCGACGGGGACACCCTCCTTGGCGGCCTGCTCGGCGATCTGGGCCTCGAAGTTCCTTCTGGCTTCCACCTGGAACTTCTTGATCTGCTCGATCTGCTCGGGGGTAGGCTGTTGGCCTGGCTGAAGGCGCATTCCTGGAGGCAGGGGGATCGGGATACCAGGTCCTCGCATGGGCATGCCAGGGCCGGGCATGGGCATCCCACCCCGGGGCGGAACAGGTCCAGACATTGAGAATGATTCGGTTCGCGAGCAGGTGAGGATGCTCTAACGGATTGAGTGTAGATGAACTTCGTAATTGCAAGAGAACAACGCCCAGGGGTTGTACAAGTTCTGGGGTGGAGTGTGAAAGTGTGAAGTTGCAGGTTGGGGGATCGCAATAATTTGCGACAAAGAGGAAGGCTTTCCAAATTCAGAGAGTGGTAACTGTCCTCGACTTTCCGGAACGTGTCCACTTTGAGACGCGCTGCAGGGACTGTGCGGGTGCAGGGGCTGCCGGTCCTCGTCTTACCGTACTACATACTACTGTGGTGGTACATACACAGTAAAGCTTATGCTGCGTAGCGGGCTGTTCCTCTGCCCAGCAGGGGTGACAGGCACCTAACGCACAGGCTAACCAAGCTAGTACTGAGATCTTAGCGACCCCTCCAATGTGCTGTAGTACTATAAGGTGCACCCTTACGGGACCCGTGGACCGACAGCCAATCTGTCATGCCTAGAGGCTACTGTGGAAAATAAGAACTGCACGTTGGTTTGTTGCGAACACTCCTCCAGGGAAGGGTTTGAAGAGCATACATATAAGAGACGAGGAGACCCTTCACCTCCAATTCTATGCCACAATCTCATCGCTGAAATAGTTGCTATCTCGTCGATTACCAGCCCAAAGACTGTGTATAGTTGCAAACATGGCATATAGTACTCTGCCCATCATCCCGCTGATCGTCTTCGCGGTCATCGAGCCAGCGCTGCTGTATATCTACACTTTCTTCTCTTTCCCCCCCTTCTTCTTTCTCCCTCTCCCATTCCCTGCTGGTCACTGATCTTCACATTACTAATTGTCTCTGTTCTAGGGTCTGGGCCTGGATCGTGTGCAACCAAGATCCTTTCAACTACTATGCTACGCAAGTTCCAAATCACACCCTCAACAAACAGGATCACTTCCCGGGACAGGCCCTAGCGCTCTCGCTCCAGATGGGCTGTGTTCTCCTGCTCCTCGCCGCCATGGCTGTCATCTGCTGTTTCTCGTCCAGCCCATCCACGGCTAAATGGTATCTGGTAGCCGTTGCTTTCGCGGACTACGGGCACATATACGGAGCAGCCCGCGGCATGGGACCAGATGTATTCTGGGATCCCAGCCAGTGGAATGATATGGTCTGGGGCGGTGTGGGCGGCAGTGCAGTCTTGAACCTCCTCAGGTGGCTAACTGTCTTGGGTGTGTTTGGACCGATCGGTGGGAATGCTGCCCTGCAGGCCAAGGCTGGGAAGAAGCACGTCTGAGGAGCCGCGCGGCGACCCTTTGCTCTTGACGGAAATAGGTTGGATGAATGGATCTGCAGGACGAGATATAGGCTATGTGTTGGGGTCAGTGATGAAGGTATGTCAAGTCGTCGAAGTAGATAGGTAAGAAGTTTGTGAGTGTTTAGTGATATTACATAGACGCATAACTTGCTCTACTGCTGCATATTGACGTTCGACCTCTATTCTTGAACTACTATCTATACACCTTCACTGTAGTGAAACGCACCTACCCAGCGAAGCCAGCGTGTTCCTTCCCTAAAATATCCCCCGCACTACATATACACACCACACCACAGCTTCTTTCCTTCCTTCTAGGAAGCAAGGCTTATGTAAGCAGTTCTCGATGAGGTGCAACTACTATCAGAGCACCTTCTCCAGCCTGTCTTGTCTGCATTTAAACATTTCAGGCAAAGCGACTCGCAAGCTTCGAAACCTGAGTCTCAAAATGCGACCACCTCAGGTCCTTATTGCATGTACAGGGACATCCTGCCTGGGCTACGCCAAATCGTGCTTTTTCGGACTGTTCCATCTACAACGCTGCAGCATGGGGGCCGTCACATCTGAGGTGGGCAACAGAAGTCTGGACCTTTCTTGAGCACGAGACAGAAAAAGAAAGGGAAACTCCACAGCCCCGTCACGAAGAGTACCAAGTACCAAAGCTTGCCACCAAGCTCTCGAGCAGCACAACAAGTTTGTGGGCGGTACAGTCACAGGTCCCCCCCCCCCCTTTGCCCCAAAGGGCACGGTGATGACAACCGGCCGGACCAAGGAGCCGCAGTCTCAGTCTCAGCACAGTGATGACCGGAATCACCAATTTTACTTGCCGCTGACAGAAGCTGCATATTCTCCGTCAGACCTGCCATATGGCCACCTCGTGGTATGGTGTCATCAGTTTGCTATTCTTAGGAGGGCGAGATCGAAACCAGGTCGCAGTGCCCTGCGCAGGGCGACAAGGAGAATCGAAACGGCGAATCCCCCGCTCCCCATTGGCTGCACGCGACACAGCTCATTTCACGGCTTCACAACGCGGAGGTTCGGCTGGCGGCTCTGGATGGAGCTCTCTCCTCCGCAAGAGGCTAGACGCCTGGCCATTGTTTGTGCCAAGGTGCCATGGTGCCTAATGCGTCGACGTGAAGCTTTGGTGGAATTTATTCCGACCTTTCACTGTCGAACATGTCACAGCATCCTGCGGTGAGAGTGCAAGCTGCGATGCGGGTGCAAGGCGATTCAGGTCAACGTCAGCCAATCCAGGCCCCCGTCCCCTGGTACATATGTTTGGTTTGCTGTTCGACCTTCCATGATGGGGCACACGTTGTCGATGCGGGCCGCTGCAGCAGCAGTAGCAGCAACGAGAGTGGTGGAGGAGAAGGAGGACCACCCACCCCCAACACCCAACCTGTTTTCTGGGTGGGTGCGCGGCCGACAAGATGGGCCGCCCTAGTATGCACCATATCCCGCCGACGCAAGTGCCCTTCTATGCACTCGTTGTACCTGAGGGCAGGGCGGGCCAAATCGGGTCGCCTGTGGCCACACAGCTCTGACGCAGTTTCAGGAAAGAATAGCAATGAGACTGACTGCTGGTCGTTCATAGGCCATGATCTTTCTTAAGCGACACCGGGTTGAGGAAACAAACGACCACCCCATCATCATCATGGTCGGTCGGTACGGCCAGCAGCAGACTATGACCTGCATGGCCCCTAGCGCCCTGTCGTTCATCTCCTCTGCCGCCCTTCCTTATCCGGTTATGGTTAATCCCTTGACCCTCTCTCGACTTTCTCTCTCTTTTTTTGTTTCTGTCACCTGGCTTGTTTGAACCCCAGGTACGACCGGGGGATCAGCTGCTGCATGGGTGGAGGGGCGTTCATCACGCTTCTTACAGTCGTCGGGTCCCATGAGCCAATCTCTTGGGAGGGTTCGTGGCAAGATGCGAAGGGACTAGTAGCTGGATCTCTTGGGTGGTGGCAGTGGTGGTGACTCGAGCAAGGGCGTCCTGAGACAATCGACTCGCTGAACTTGATTGCCCACCCGACACGACTGGTGGGTCCCTCTCTATTTTCGAAGGGTAGCGCCAACGCCTGCCAACCATCCGCAGCATCCAGGTGCATCACCAAGACCCCGGCCGGTAAGCGCCGACTGGTCCTCGGCCAATCCTACACGACCTATCAGATGCGCCAGACTGAGACCTCTCCATCGACCAGCAACCACTCTTCCTCCTTCGTTCTACCACACACACGCACACACACACACACACACAGTCAGCGATGCTCAGCCCAGAGCTGGACTTTACTACCTTCCCCTCTCTAACTTCCTCTGTCGGTCCCTTTCTGGGTCCAGAGTTGATGGTGTGTGTATCCCTGAGAGCTCTATTTTTCTCTCTCCATCCCCATGTACATAGTATCTGGGGAGCCAGGTGACGAGACCCATACGAGAAGGTTGAGCAGGTAGGTCGGTTCCCAATAAAGATTGGGCCATGCCGCACAGCTTTTCCATCTTGTCCTCCGTCTGTTTCTTTTTTCGAAGGATCTCCCGGTTAGATCTGGTCATGCAGGCCCATTTCCTCTTCGATTCTATCACGCCGAAGAAGTTTGATCCTCGGTCTTTCTTTTTTTTCTTTCTACTTCTTTTCTCTTATCCCAGTTTGACTTTCCACCCTGGGGAATTTCGAAATATCGCTGGCCGTCCCCTCGTTTTCCTATCACCCCACCCCCCCTCTCTCGGTATGAATGAATCCCCACATCGATGTGAACGATAAACATCATGAGTGATGAGCCTCGTGGTTGCTTTGGGATCATAAAGTGGTGGCTATTCGCTCCTTGTTCCGACGACGAGACGAAGTTTCGAACTGAGGTCCACGACTCGAGTGTCGGTGGCGTCAACTATCGCGTCGAGGACGGTCTCCCCAGAGGGAGAGCGGTCGACCTGTCAGAACCAGAGAAAGGATACTATCAGGTCTACTACGACCAGCCGAGGCCGGCATCATCACCCCGTGCCGCACCCCCTCCTCCCAGGTCGGAGTCAAAGGGGAAACTACAGAAGCAGGGCAGGAAGCCTGCCACAGCAGAGAAGAAGGCCGACATGGGTTGGATTGACTGGAACTTCCTGTCCGGGAAGAGGAAGCGGAGGGTGGCGCGCCGGCCGCGGATATCGACACCGTCCAACTTTCAACACATTGGCTCGGGCGCCATTAACTTCAGGTCTTCGGTCCCGGACGGGCCCCGGACCGCACCCGTGTTCCGCCCTCTACAGCTTAGCATCTACAATCCTGATAATAGGATCTTGCCTCTGTTGCCATTTTTTGCTGGCCGCGAGCGGTCTGTGTCACCGCCTGTGCCAGCCCGGAGTCGGAGCCGGAGCCGGAGCCGCGATGTCTTTATGGACGATGATAGCACTACCCTGGCGCACTCGAGAAACACCTCGACCCTGTCGTTCCACATCCCACGAAGGCCAGTAGGTGACAGCGGCTCGCTGCTGACTGAGAGCATTACGGAGGAGACCCCTCCGAGGATACCACCCCGTGCCAAGACACGACCACGAGCATACACGTCGCCGAGCGTGGAGGCGATTGTTGAGCGGATTGCGAGCGCCATCATCGAGCGGGATATACTGGATGCAGAGCTCGAGTCGGTCAAGTCGCGGCACAGTCTGTGTCTGAGCCGACCATCGACCTCGTACGATCCTGGTAAGCCTGCCATCATAACCCCCTTTCCAATTTTCAACCAATCCTCCACCAGACAGCAGAAAGAAAATACTGACCACCTCCCCGTCTCAGATGAACCAATGCCGCCATTTCCCGTGGTACCACCATCGGCACCCTCCTTCGCGGAGCGTGTCAGCATTGAGCGCCCTCGCACCGCACCTTCTACACAGACAGCCTTTCCACCGCCACCAATACCGCCTATGCCTGTTCCCCAGTCATTCCCAGAGCGCACCTCCAGCCTGAAAAATCCAAAATGGCAGGCCAACCCCGTCACACCTGATACACCATCCGCCGTACGGCGGTCGGCGTTCAACTCACACCCGCCGGACATGAGTCCCAAGATCATTGATAATTCGATCGACGTCGACGTGCCCTTGGCGCCTCCGCTGCCACTCATCCTGCGCCCACCGCTGCGCAAGAAGAAGTCTTTCAGCAGGGTGTCGGACTGGCTCTTCCCCGCCGGGATGGAGAAGGAAACCAGCCCCGGCGTGCCCACGCCCCTGCCATTCCGCCACGCGCGCAGAATCTCGCGCGACTCCATCACCAACGTACCACGGGCGCTAACGGACAAGGAGGGATTCTACCAGACCCTCCCACCGTCTGCCATATTCTCCGGCAGGCGGAGTAGTTTTGACTCGGCGTCAGATGTGTCGCGGCCGTTCTCGGGCTCCATCTACAGCACGGACGATGACCGTGCTGGTGGCGGCACCAACACGGTCGCGACGAGCACGCACTGGTCGCCGGGCAGCACACCGCCCGAGCCGTCGAGGCGGATGCAGTCGCAATTTGAGAAGGCGTATGCGCGGGAGTCGCGTAAGAGCCTGAACCTAGCGATGGTAGGAGGGCGCCGCCAGGGCCCATTTGGGAGCGTGGACAGCGACACCAGTCCCGCTGAGGAGAAGAACGAGACGAGAGTGCAGGTTAGCCAGTATCTCGTGAGAAGTCCCATGCAGGGGCCCAGGCCGACGAGCGTGGGTGTTGCCTTTTAATTGATAAAAGGCTCTATATGATGATGAAGAAGAAAAGAACAAGAGAAGGAAGGGTTGGGCTATGGAATTCATTGGGGATACGGTGACGGGGCAGGAAATCTGGTAATGATTTTACATGAGACGATGGCAAGGAAAATTGGTCAAGGGAGGACATCTTCTCGGCAATGCACGAGAAATGTGCTACTATATTTCTGATGAATGTTGTCTGCGACGTATGGTTGGCGCCGTTGTCTTTGTTTTTTCTCTCTCGCATGGTTGGGTCAGCGTCGTCGTTGTCGTCGTCGTCGTCAGTGTTGAGTAGCCGTTGTTTGCGACTTCAGCAACAGCAGCTTGTGACTTGAGATACCAGGATACCAATCGCATAGTACTTTCTTTTTCTTTGTCTTTCTTTATGAATTAATTCTGATAGATGCACCTTTTTTGTTTTTCTTTCCCTTCAATTCCAACCTGTCCTTTTTTGATGTGATGTGATGAAGTACGCCGACTGAGCGCAGAGGAGAAAGTCTGGAGAGACAACCAATTGGTTGCTTGAGGTTTGAGGTTGAATGTTGGTTTCGTTTCGCAATTGAAACATAAAAAAATATAATAATAAAAACATGAACATCTCAGCCTATTGATGCCTCTTGGGCGCCAAGTCTATTGATTTTGCATGCATTGTCCATCCAAGCACGTGCATCGTATTTGCGAGTCGCCAGATTGTTTCAATCTGTTCTCGGTTTCCACCCACTGCAACCAACCCCGGGAAAACGTGCCCACTCCCCCCCCCCCCTTGTCATTCACTTTGCACTTTTAAACAAGAAAAAAAACTCACTAAACCACGCACTTTCAATCCGAGACTAGTAAGTATCGACTCCACGCTCCTGAGAGCACGTGGGTACAAGTATTCGCCGGCCTTGCATTTCCCTTCCCAGCACTTATTTACCCGTCGTGCCATGGTACGCACCTGTTCTCCTCTATTTACTGAAATGCGTAAGGGGAGGTCATAGCGTAACCTTCTTCATGCGTGTTCCCCTGAGACAAAGGAGCGAATCCGACACTGACCGGGCCGGTACCACCAGACTGGTTGGGATGCCGCCGCTTCATCTCCGTGAACAAGAGGGATCAACAGAGTAAAGAAACAAAATAAGGGGGGAAACCAAGTCAGTCGAGCAAGGACTTGACGCGCCGTAATTCGGAACCGAAACGGTCTTTCGGTTATAATCACCCATCAAAAAACGGCGTTCCGTGGTTGCTAAGGTGGTCCCCCCCCCGTGTGCCCACCAGCACCCATGCAAACCAAGTAGTTGGAAAGAGAGTGTGTCTGAGAGAGAGAGTGTGTGTGTGTGTGAGTGAGAGAGAGGAGAGGGAAGAGATTCATTAAATATGGGCTGGTGGGAGAGTCTAGTGGACACTCTGAGGATGACGCGAGGGAAATATAAATACAGCCCGCTCCCCAGCCGAAATCATATTGCAGAGGCCCAGGAGACACTCACTTTTTGGGCTCGAAATCACCACAAGGTGCTCAAATTCACCATGGCCGTCTTGGGTGCGATGATCTTGTGGTATCTTGCCGCCGCCACTGTGTAAGCACAAGGGGATTTCTCTCTCTACTTTCTCTTCCCATGACAAGAATGTATCGTGCTAACAACAACATACCATCTATACACAGCCGCGTGGTGACAGCAGTGTCTAATGACACGTCCTGCGACACTGTAGGCGCTGGCTACACCTGCTCTCCCCAGGTGTCCCGCTACTGGGGCCAATACTCGCCCTACTTCGCAGTCCCTCAGACCAGCGCGCCCTCCAACGACCTGCCAGAGGGCTGCACCATCACTTTCGCCCAGGTGCTCTCCCGCCACGGCGCCCGCGACCCCACCGCCAGCAAGACGGCGCTCTATAATGCCACCATCCAGCGGATCCAGAGTAGCGTCACCAGCTACGGCGCGGGCTACGAGTTCCTGGAGAGCTACGAGTACACCCTCGGTGCGGACCAGCTCACCACGTTCGGGCAGCAGGAGCTGGTCAACTCGGGCCATGACTTTTACGCGCGGTACGAGGCCCTCACGCACGAGTACAGCCCCTTTGTCCGCTCGTCGGGCGAGGACCGCGTCGTCGAGTCGGCGGTGAACTGGACGCAGGGGTTCCACGCGGCGCGCCTGGCGGACAAGAAGGCCGCCGGGAAGGAGGATGCGTATCCTTACGACATCGTGGTCATCAGCGAGGACACGGGCAGCAACAACACGCTCGACCACGGGCTGTGCACGGCCTTTGAGGACGGGCCCGACGACGACATCGCGTCAGACGCGCAGGCGAAGTGGATGGATGTCTTCACGCGGAACATCACGGCACGGCTGAACGCCAACCTGCCGGGGGCCAACCTGAGCGCCACAGAAGCCGTCTACATGATGGACCTGTGCCCTTTCAATACGGTCGCCAACGTCGACGGCAAGATCTCCGAGTTCTGCGGCTTATTCACCAGCGACGAGTGGAAGAGCTACGACTACCTCCAGAGCCTGAACAAGTTCTACGGCATGGGCACGGGCAACCCCCTGGGCCCGACGCAGGGCGTGGGCTTCACCAACGAGTTGATCGCCCGGCTCACGGGCAGGCCCGTGGTGGACCACACGAGCACCAACCACACCCTCGACGGCAACCCGGCCACATTCCCGCTCAACAGGACGCTGTATGCCGACTTTAGCCACGACAACGACATGACGGGCATCTTCTTCGCCATGGGACTGTACAACCAGACGGCCCTGCTGAGCAACACCACCAGGGAGAGCGCGGACCAGCTGGATGGGTACTCGGCGTCGTGGACGGTGCCGTTCGCGGCGAGGATGTATGTTGAGAAGATGGTCTGTAGTAGCAGCAGCAGCAACAGCAGCAACAGCAAAAGGCAGTACCACCAGGAGAACATAGAGGTGGTCGAGGAAGAAGAGCTCGTGCGGGTGGTGATCAACGATCGGGTCAGGCCGCTGGAGAACTGTGGTGCGGATGCCCTGGGCCGGTGTACGCTGAGCAGGTTTGTCGACAGCCTAAGCTTCGCGAGGGAGGGCGGCCACTGGAGCTCGTGCTTCTCATAGATTGGTGGTGGTGGTGGTGTATGATGTACCACCTTGCCCTGGTCCTGATAGGTGCAATCGTATACTGTATCCTCCTGCCTGTCACTTTGCCTGATTTTTTTATTTTTTATTTTTAGTGTGTGTGTTTGCTGTAGTCAGGTTCATAACATAATAAAGTCTTACAATAAGAAGAATCTTCAAATCCATCTTCTTTGGACAGGTTCATGTGGTCTCTATATATAAAGCCCTCAACTCGAGAGGCTGAGATCTGCAGCGAGAAGGAATGCGCCAGCCTCAGCCACAAGTGAGGACGGGGGCTACGATACGCCATAAACAAATTGCTTCAAAGTAAGGATGGATGTGGGACTGAGGTTGAGACTGAGTTTTAATTGTGTTTTCCTGGTTGAATGTATCAAAGAAAGAGGGTGGGTGCATTGATCCTCAGCTGGTGCTCACAGGGCTGAGAGTGTCTTCAGTGAGTTTGGGGGAAGGGGGGGCTGCCTCTCCAATTAGAAGCTAGGGCCCTCTCCAGGTGAGGCTGCCAGGGGGGTGGGTGGGGGGCCCCTAAGACCTGCTACCGTTGCAGCGGTTGCAGCAATGATTAGCACAGTTCCACATCAGCGTCACAGGCTTATCACCACAAGCGAGTCACCTAAACCAACTGCAGCATTAGCTCGGGTTTGGAGCCCAGCCCCAGGAGCAGAAAGCAGCAACCTTGGAAGTCCCCGTCACACCCAAACATCCAGAAAGCGCAACCTCTTGTGTTAGGCCCAGAGCTAGACTAGTAGCAGCTCTCAATACGTACTTACTTCTTAGGCTTGCAACTTTGCAAAGTAAAAAGGCTCACCAAACAACAAACGAATACGACACAACAACAACAAGAAGACACACACAAGACTGGTGAAAGAAGCAGGCCACACATCAGCAGCACTCAATGTCAGCAGCTACTTGGGCCACTTACAACGAACCTACAAACCCTATTAGTCTATCCGTCTACTGCACCTATCTTCAGTCAGCACACACCTGATCCTGCTAGAACGACCCCGACATCATCATCAGCATCGTACAACCTGACATCACCAGCCACCAACACCGACACCACCACATTCCGCTCCGGTCTGACTTTTTGAGGGGCTCTCAGGCTTTAATTAGAGCTTCCTTTCCATACTCTTCTTCTCCTTCCTCCTCGCGCGCGACAACAAACAGTGGTATTCCCTACCCTCGACCACCCACACACACCCACACCCACACAAGAGAAGCGAAGATGGTCGGCACAGCCGGTGCAATCATTATCACCGTCCTTGTGCTTGCCGCCGTTGCCGCCATAGGCTGGGTTGGCTATAGCCGATGGCGCGCGCAGAAGCTGGGCGTATGTCGTACCCATCCTCCTCCTAACCCTTTCTCCTCTCTTCTCCTGACCAAGTCTGCTGACCCTAATTCAACAACGAAAACAGCTCCCACCGCCCTCCTTCACCTCCTTCATCCCCTTCCTCAAACCCGACCGTTCCAGCAATTCATACGGCGGCCCCGGCCCGCGTCCCGGCGGCATACAGGGTTGGTTCAGCGATCAGTTGCACAAATTTAAGAACCGCAACAACCGCACCGCTGCGGGCGCGTATGAGGGCGGCGGCGGCTCCTCCGCTGCCACGGGACGCCGTGGCTTCGGCGCACTCGACCCCGACGAGGCCTGGGACGCGCGCGTCGGCAACGAGGCCGACAACTACGGGCCCGGCGGATACTACGAGGAGCAGGAGCTTGGCCTGCACGACCGCGGGCCCTACGGCCGGGACAACACAGCTTATGACGGTGGCCATAGTGGAGGCGGGCTGCGCGCCGATGCCTACCCAATGAATCTTGCCGCGACGCCCAGGCACGACGGGGGGTTTGATACCGACAGGGGGCGCGGTGTTGCCGGGCGCAACCCGTTTGACGATGACGCGGCCGAGCCGAGTAATATCAGCCTCAGAGGCGTGAGCCCCAGGCCGATGGAGGCGGAGCATGGACAGGGTTCGAAGCAGCAGCAGCCTGAGAGCCCGACCGAGAGGAGGAGCATCTTTAGGGAAGGGGTGTGAGGCGGGACGTTTTACATAGGGACATAGGAAGGACATGATCAGGTCACCGAGTGCGGTCTGCAGGTAGGGATCATACGGTTTTTCTTCATTACTCGAGGCAGCTGGGGCGAGGCCGAGTACAAGACCTGATGGAGGGGTTGATTCAATATGCTTTCTTTCTCTAATGGCACACAGAAATAGTCATGATTACCACGGGTATGGGATCCACAGGGTATAGGATCTGGATCTGGAGAAAACGGAGTTTGGAAGCTTTGATTTTCCTTTTCATATTTGGTGTTAGAACTGTTGCTCAAGTAGCCATGTGTATCTCGAGACAAGATCAAAATCAGTGCCATTGTTCATGATTCAAGCCTACCTTGCTGCCATCGTCCTGCGAGCCCACAAGACAAGGCTGTCTTGCCACAGCAGATCATTGGAAGCTGGGAAGCCATATCAGAACTCATCTATGTTGTATGATCTATTCATTGGAAGGATGTTTATACCAGTAGACCCCTGCCCACTTCTCCTAGATTCAGACGGCACCTCTGTGCAGACGGCCTCTGTTTGTTACCATATACCTCAACATACTGACTCATCCTCAGCATTAGAGGGAGGAGAGTTGCGACCAATCTATTCTTCGTCTTCTTTTGCTCCCGGATCAATGAGTCTAGGAGTCAGAGTCTCACACGTCCCACCATGCTTGAATTCAGACATGAATACGAGCCCCCATTGACGACACATCAAGACGAGCGGGCAGTGCGGAAAAACTTAGTATCATTTGACTGATGGCTGCAATGGTACATACTAGGATGGCTGAATGGAGTGGTTTTGGACCAGCACCAGTTGAACATCAGGCCACTTATTACTAGAAGATGAAGAAAGAGGCATCGTGGTCGTCGTCCCTTCCTCTCGTCTGAACAGAGGGATAGCACGTGGATTTCAGAGCCCAATCATTGAACCACCCTGCACAACCCCACAGAACAAGGGCCACCACCCAACCAAGCCCTTCCCCCACCATTGAAGTCGCAGCGGCAGGGATACCCCAGCACAGATCATGGACCCTCCCCCTGACGTGATGTGTTGCTTGCCCCTCCATAGCTGCCCCTCTCTCTTTTTCTCTCCTTCTCTTGCTTGACCTTTGACAACCCTCACGACGACGACGACAACGGCAATCAGAAGAGCGATTCTTCCAAGGTGCCAGTGCTCTGAATACGGAATCTTAAAAACTTACTTCGCTCTTTTGAGGAGCTATAGCCTGTACCTTATTTTATAATAACAAAACAAAAATAAAAACATGGCAGAGCCCAACTTGCAGGAAATCCACGATAACCTCGTAGCAATCGCCTTCGAGGCCGGCCGTATGATCACAGCCGCAAATCCAAACAACATCACAACCGGAACGAAACTGAATTGTACGGTTAAGGGGTTGTCCTGGCCCAGTCTTTCCTCTCTATGCTGCCCCTAACACATACACACACCCCCCCCCCCTTCCTCAACAACCCCTTGAAGTCGGGGGAAATCGAAGCCCGGAAAAGAAAACGCCATGTTCATGATCAGAATCATCATCATCAGCTGACAAGTTTCTTTCTTTCTTTTTTCTCTACCGAAATTCTAGCCGTCGACATCGTGACCGAGACGGACCAGGCCGTCGAGCGCCTCGTCTCCAGCCGCCTCTCGACCCTGTACCCCTCCTACGCCTTCGTAGGCGAAGAGACCTACGTCGCCGGCGAGACAAAAGTCACCTCGGCGCCCACGTTCATCGTCGACCCCATCGACGGCACAACCAACTTCATCCACGGCTTCCCGCACGCCTGCATCTCCCTCGGCTTCGCCGTCGACAAGATCCCCTCGGTCGGCGTCGTGTACAACCCCTTTCTAGACGTGCTTTACACCGCTATTCGGGGCCAGGGCGCCTACGTGCAGCGCAACGCGGCGCTAGTCGCCAGAGGCCTGCTGAAGAGCGGCGCCGAGGGCGCCGAGAAGGTGCGTCTGCCCGCGAGCGGAAGCGGAGATGGGAGCCGGGCCCCCGCGCTAGGAGACCTGTCGACCGCCCTGGTGGGCATGGAGTGGGGGAGCTCCCGGGACGGTGACAACTACGACCTCAAGACGCGCGTCTTCAAGAAGCTGGCTGCGAGCAAGGAGTCGGGTGGCGCCATGGTGCACAGCCTGCGGAGTCTGGGATCAGCCGCGCTGAACCTCTGCGCGGTGGCCGAGGGGGGCCTGGACCTGTACTGGGAGGGCGGGTGTTATGCCTGGGATGTGTGTGCCGGCTGGACGATCCTCAAAGAGGCCGGAGGCATCGTGGCGAGTGGGAACCCTGGTGATTGGGACCCGGCCCTGGACGCGAGGGTGTATCTGGCCGTCAGGGGTGCGCCCCAAGGTCAGCGGGAGATTGTTGAGGAGGTCTGGGGTGTCATTGGGGATGGAAAGATGGACTACAAGCATTAACCGGTGGACCTGACCACAATGTAGTAGAAACCATTCCTTTGATCAAGATAACACCTGCCCGAGGAAGAAGACAGACTCGGACGCCCCCCCGTTTATAGAGTCGAGTCAAGGCAGATATTATAACCACACACACACACATACACACACACAAAAGGTAGACAAGAGACAGACAGCTTACCAATAGACTCCATTGATGAGACGGATATGTTTTTATGGCAGAGCACTTTTCTCCAATCCTCCTCGGATTCCGCGGACACGATAATCATCAGTACACAGTTGTTGTACATGTACCAATCGCATATTTTCAGACGCCCAAGGATCCCTAGTCCATTTTGGTTAAACTCTCCATAGCCGTCTGCTGGTCGTGTTCGCTGCGTACCGTTGACGTCGGGGCACTCTGGCCTTGTGGCCACGTCCCATGTTCTTGCTGTGGATGAGACACGCACACACATAATCGTCAGCCCCATCGATTCACTTCTTAAGAAAGAGAGAAAAAGAGAGAGAGAGAGAGAGATTCCCTCTCACACACACACACACACACACACACAACTTACCCATTGACAGCACTCGCCAGCTTGTCCAGCCGCTCATCAGTGATGTTTGCCTCAGGGATGTCACCGAGATAAATCTTGACGGTACAGATGTCCTTGTGTGGCCGCGCACCGAGGCGTTCCTGGAGCATGTCCAGGATGAGGGGGGCAGAGCTGCCGGTCAACAGACACGAGCGGTCTATGAAGATCTCGAGGGACCGCAGCCGGGCAGCAGGTGCAATGGCCTCCAGGACGGCCTCCAGGCGGGCCAGGAGCCGGTCTTGCGTGCCGGCGGTATCAGGGATGGTCGTCAAGCCGGTGCTCTCGTCGAGGGAGAGGATCTCGTTGGGGACGAGGTTCATCTTGAGCCTGGTGGCGAAGGCGAGGTGCGGCCCGACGCCGTCGATGCGCTTGTAGAGATTCCTCTTCTCGCTGTCGGCGTCCGGGCGGCCCTTTATGGTGATGACGAACTCGGCGTGCTCGCACAGGGCCTCGAGGGCCTCTTCGTAGACCCTCGTGCTCACGCGCAGGAGGGAGGTGAGGCCGCTGCCGGGAGCGGGCCGGAGGGCGGCGGCGTTGGCCCGCTGGACCGCCGCCCTGAACTCGGGGTGCTGGATCATGGCCAGCTCGAAACGCGTGACGCCAAAGAACCTCATCAGCTGCTGCTTGGGCCCGTAGAAGCGGAGGGACTCGAGGTTGTGGATGGCATCCCGGTGGTCTGGACACATCCAGGTCGTCTGCAGCACCCGCGCGCACCGGCCTTCCGAGGTCCACTGGCAGGCCTGCTTGTGGCTGGGCGTGATATCGTACATGTGGTGGCCGTAGACCAGGAAGCTGGCGAAGAGGTTGTCTGTGAGCTCTGCGATGAGGTCTGTGAAGAGGTGGTGCCAGATCTTGAGACGGACCTCGGTTGGGAGGTCCAGGAGGGAGATATTATGGTGGTGGTGGTGGTGGTGATGGTACTGCTGCGCGCCTGAGCCTGTTGTCCATGCCGGATGACGATGACTTTTCGAGGCCTCCTCCTCCAGGTCCTGCTGAGTCGCCTGTGAAGTCGGTTTAGTCCCCCGTACCCTTTTCCAAGCCCAGTCCAACAATGCCTTTCCTGGTCTTCTGGTCTCAGGAGACATCTCGCGAATGATCCGAGGCGTACTGCAGGTGTCTGATGCCGCTGCCGCCACTGAAACTTGGTTGAGTAACAGACACATGGACAACAAGATCAAGAAACCAAAATAAAAAGAAAAGGTGAAAAGGAAACGGAAAGGATTTGGCGATTAAAAAAAAAAATAAAAAAAAGGGAGGTTGCAGGGAGGTCAACGAACGAGGATTTTTGTGAATTTGTACGTTGGATTATGTTGTCGCGGTCTGGGAACCACAAAGCACGATAGGGGCAGAACGCGACCCGTGCACAACATGCGCACCTGGCTGAGCAGCCTTGCCACATCCAGTAGCTGGGGCTGCAGCCGGTGACTCCGGTTGACGCGCATCACCGCAAATCTCCCTCAGTAAATGTGTGGGAAGTGGGAAAAATATATATACAAGAAAGACATTTTCATGGAAGAAGGTTCTCATTCATGAACTACAGAAGAAGATAAGTGATTCACTGTGAGTGAGAGAACAACAGTACGCATTGATAAGTAAGGGAGAGTGAGACTGAGCTTGGGAACCAAGAAAGAGTGTCGCTTCCATCACATATTGTTCCGTTCCGCCGCATTGCCCGTGTAGCCTTGCCACTTCACTCGTTGTTAGGTGGCAGTGGTGTCCAATATCTTCAAGCTCGGATACTGCGAACCTGTTGACTCGTACCTGTTCAGCTGAACGCCAAAAGCCTCTGCCCCCGCCACTTTGTAGACCTCTCAAGCAGGCTTCAGACAAGGCCCAACGACGGGTTCGCCGTCTGGACCTGGGCTTTGCGGCGTTTTTTATACTATGCATGTACCACCTGTAGGTGGTCGACCCACTCTGTTGCGAAGACGGACAATCAGCGGCAAGCAATATATATATATATAATAAGCATCTTGTGCTCGACGACCCCGGCCATGCTCGACGGGACCCCCGCCCAGTCGACAACATGCAGGTGTGAAAGAGACACAGGGCCAGAACTCGAGCGAGAGAGCGGGAGTACCCGTGCCGCGTTCTCATCCTTATATTGAGGCCGACTCGATGGCATATTGCGTGCTCATGTATCGTCGTGGGGTTTGGTGATCATTCTGGGGTCTAATTCGAGGGACCCCCACGAGGGAAGCCCTGAGGGTGGGTCACGATCCGGGGAAGACAGGGTGGCACCGACATGGATGTTTTGAGCCGCATGTCTTGATCGTCGGGAGAGCGAGGGAGCTTGTTCCAAGATGGTCAGGTATTACATAGTTTAGCTCCGAATTATTCAACTTCACGCCTGGTGATGGAAGAGAGCGGCCCGCCTGCACGGACATATCATTAGGCGGGTGTTGTTGGTAGGTGCACCTCGCCAGCAGCCAGATCCGGCTCCCTCCCCCTCCCCCCTTCCCTGTTCGGATTCGCGGAGTGTTTTCTCCCGTCTTGCACTAGCAGGCCCTGATGAGCCACCACGAGTCCTATGCCGATAACGGCGCTGGTGATTGGCACGTCCAGCATGAAAGGAGACGGTGAAGCCTGCAGAGCAAGTCCCGCCCAGCCTCAGCATACCGCGGCACCAGTGGTCCTGACGGCCACTGTCGCCCGGAGATGTGCACCATCCAGGTATGATCAGGTAGGATCCGAAAAGGTCTGGAGCGCGTGCAGTCACACCAGTGGACGCATGTGGGGGTGTGTGCACACAGTACAAAACTATGCACGGCCAGAGGACTTTTGCTGACTGCCTGTGTGAGCGCGCCCAAGGAGCCAGAAACACGGAAATCCTTCCTGATAAGGATTTCGAGGAGGAATCGCCTATCAGAACCATGGCCAGGTGAAATGAATGATCCCACTTCGTATGGCAAGGCCTTATCTCACACGGACGACCAATAGCGACGGACGGACGGATGGTGCAGTGTCGCCGTGTGCGAGGTTGGTCGAGTCGCCCCCGGTGTCCTTGAGCAAGCGGCATGCGCATCGAGTGAGTTGAGCGTGTACCAACCACCAGGACGAAAGGGCCACGGCAGCGGATCCAGGTGACAATGTGAGCAAGACGACCAGTCGATGCCGAACCTGGGGAAGCATTTTTGTCCTGCCATGCCCCACAGAGACCAACCAGGACTCTGCAGCCGATCATGCTCCGTAGTAACGCATAGACTCTGGTCCAGAAGCGGGCCCACAGAGAGACAAGGGCAACAACCATCGATGGTTCTAGTTCCTCCCGATCGCGGGTTCCAGGATGCCCCGCTGATGCAGGCATTCGTATACTACACAACAGATTTTGTGTCACGTATGAACAAGGCGTCTTCTCTCGAAAGATTACATGTACAGAGTAGGACGGACAGACGAAGGCTGAAGGTGGCAAAGACTCATTCAATGAACCCCAATAACGATTGACGAACGAATTTTCTAGGCCTAGGCGGCCAATAACCGGAACTCAAAATAAATTGGGAGAGGGGGGGGGGGTTGGTTGATCAAGAAAATGGATGAGCAGGTCACATAGGCTGAAAGTTTCGAGGCCATGTTGCGAGCCCGGGCGACGAGAGGAGGGGAGGAGGGGAGGAGGGGAAAGACGAGGAGGGGCACCAAGAGAGTCACCGCTCCTTCGCCTCAGCTCGTCTAGCCCTTCCTATCTCTGTCTCTTGGTCTGTTTTCTTTCTCTTTCTTTCTTCTCTCGTTTTTCTCTCTCTCTCTTTTTTTTTTCTGGGTCTGTGAGTATGACCGGTTCCAGCTGCCGAACCGATATCCGTGTGACATCCGGGAAATGATATGGGCTCATGACCAGGCACACAGACGCTAGTCGAACATGCTCTAGACGATGCTATGTAGATCACGCTGACCGTGGCTATGGGAATCTCAGATAGCGGGCATCTCCAAGACAGATCTCATTGTTGTGATGCTGGTTGGCTGCTCTCGAGAAGAGAAAAAAATATATGTTGAAACGTTGAAAACAAACAAGGTGGGGGAAGGGGAAAGAAGAGGCAACACCTCAAGATTTTGCCTTCCGAGCCTACTGCAATCCCTGCGCTATGCTGCAAGCTGCAGTGGGATCGTCCGCGCCTCTCTTCTCTGCAGCACCAAGTAAACAGACACCTGGGGCAGGGGCCGGGGTACCTTGAGATGAAAGTACCACGATACATCGCGCGCACTAAGGCAGTGTCTAGACAAAGCATAAATGTCCCACCTGCAAAACTCGCAGCCAGCCAATCTCGACCACTCAAAACCAAGGATATCTTCATAAACGACACAACTCTTCCACGACGAGAACGAGCCTCATCGAGTCCGGATTTCATAGCTCGTGCCATTGTATCATAGTATGAGATGCAAAAGGTGTTTATCGTACATCAGGCCCTGTTGGTTACAGAGACACAAGTGCTCTCACATGAATCAGGTCCAACAAGGAATCTGTGTCTTCCTTCCCAAGTGATTGTGTGCTACAATCGAGATGCATGCCATGTACTATGGTACTTATTCAAGTGAGGCCGAGCGCTAAGACGGGTGCGCTAGGGAAGATACATGGCTACTGTAGTACGCACGTTGAAGCTTCTGAAAGGAAGGGCGTATCCACTATCTGGAAGGTGCTACCACCGTGTAAGGACCTTCCTCGGGATCGACACACGACTCAGATATATTTTATTCCGCCTCCTCGCCCTCCTCGTCCATCCGACTCTCACCGTACACATTGTCGACAACCGTTCCTCTTCTTCTTCTTCCTCCTCCATTGTTAGGCTCTGCGATAGTATCGTCATCTATCAGATACTTTAGATATAGTCCTCCTCTCCTTCTTCTTCTTCTTCTCCTCCTTCTCTCTCTCGCTGTCTCTCTCAAACATACATACACAACAATATTTACCCGCCTGCACACGCCACGCTTACGCACACACAAATACGTGCGACACATCACACTGCTCTGCTCCGCCTTATAGCAGGATAATTTTTGGGAGCACGCTAGCCTCAAGAACAAGACAGACTTCACTTTGCACTTGCACTTCGGTCCATCTGTGATAGTGTCGTGTGTTTCAAGTCGTAAGGCTGAGATTGTTTCATCACGGGCAATGAACCTAACGAGGCAGAGATCTATCCGAAACGCGGACGACTTTCCCACGCTACAGCTTTTCCTGCTTGGTAAGTCCTCCCAAGCCCACCTTCCTTGCCTTATCATCAACAACTCGAGAAACAAGAGGGTGTTGTGTGTGTGCTGACTCTCTTCGAACCAGCCATCGTCCGCCTTGCAGAGCCTATCGCCCTCACCTCCATCTTTCCCTACGCCTGGCAGCTCGTCAAGAGGTTCAAGGTCGGCAACGAAGAAGATGCATCCACCTACTCGGGCCTGCTCATTTCGTCCTTCGCTCTCGCGGAGGCCGTGATGGGCATGTACTGGGGTGGTGTCTCTGACCGCATCGGTCGCAAACCAGTCCTCCTCTTCGGATGTGTTGGCACCATGATCAGTATGCTGGTTCTAGGTTTTGCCTCCAACATCTGGGTGGCTCTGCTGGGACGCATCTTCGGCGGGGCTCTGAATGGCAACATCGGTGTCATCCAGACCATGGTTGGCGAGCTTGTGAAGAGACCTGAACATGTAAGCATCCTACCTCCAGACATAAAAAGCTGTCTGCTCGTCTGCATCATGGAGACCTTCCTGCTGACCTCGCCTAGGAACGTGAGTTTATCCACCTCCCCGGACTGACAAGACATCGCACCGATACAGGCCCAGACTAGCATACTGATTTTTCTTGGGGGAGAAAAGCGCTTGCGTACTCCATCATGCCCTTTGTCTGGTCTGTGGGCACCATCGTAGGCCCTTGCATCGGAGGCACCTTCGCAGATCCCCATGAGACCTGGCCGAACGTCTTCCCACGGGGGAGTCTGTTTGACAGGTTTCCGTACCTCCTTCCAAACCTGATCTGCGCTGCACTCCTCCTCGTCAGCATCATCCTCGGTTACTTCTTGCTAGAAGAGACGCATCCCGACATCAGCCCACGTATCGTCCTCGAGATTGATGCGTTCACGTCTGAGGAGACGCCGCTGAGGGAAACCTCTGATGCCATCAAGCGTCCTGCCGTGGACATCCGCGCTCCGGCGTACGGTACTTTCCGGAGCCAGAACACAGAAGCAGCAAACGAGCCTGAGGAACCGGAGAAGCCCATCACGTACAACATCTTCTCGAACAAGAGAATCATGGCCCTTGTCGTCAGCCTGTCTATATATGTAAGTACCTCCTGTGACTACCCTAGATACTGGCTAAATACTCTGCGGCGCCTGTCCCCGCCGTGCATCTTCCTACCATTTGCCTCCCTGCAGATGCATCTCTCTATGTCATGTAGAGAACCCTGGAGAAATGCATCTAGTAGATGCCATTGGGATAACAGTTGCATAGTCGCAACAAACCAAAAACCCACAAAAAAAAAAGGCCTGTCTTCAAACCCTATGCTAACTTTTTTTTTCTTTTACTTTTTTTCCTTGGAGACTTACCACGCGATGTGCTACGATCATCTTCTTCCCATCTTCTTGGAGGATGAGAGGGCTTCTTTGTCTGAGCTAGGTTCCCGTCTCGACTTTCTCTATTTCCCTGGCGGTCTCGGTCTTTCTATGAACGCTGTCGGGGCTATCATGGCATTCAATGGTGTCATCGCACTTCTCATCCAGGCCATCATCTTCCCCATCGCGGCCGAAAAGGTTGGAGTCTTTCGGCTGTTTATCATTGTTACCGTTCTCCATCCCATTGCCTGTCTCTTGATGCCCTTCCTCATCTGGGCGCCCGAGTCTCTCCTATATCCTGCTCTCTATGTCTGCTTGGCGGTTCGGGATGTTTTCTCTATCATCGTCTACCCGCTCCTCCTTATCCTCCTCAAGGAGGCCACGCCCAGCTCCGGCATGCTGGGTAAGGTCAACGGCTTCGCTGCCAGTGCTGGTGCGGCGTGCCGGATGATCGCCCCTCCAGTGGCAGGCTTCCTATACACTGTTGGTAGTAGGATGGACTGTACCGCGCTGGCGTGGTGGGGCAGCGCTCTTGTTGCGTTTATTGGGTCCTTTCAATGCCTTTTCGTCGAGCGTGCCAAAGCCGTGGATCATCACTCGGGCGAAGCGCAGAGCCTGGTGTCGCAGGGGAAGATCCAGCAGCACACCGTGACTATCACGGTTCTGGATGATGTTGAAGAAGAAGAGGAGGAGGACTAGGTGCCTCGAGCTGCAGCTGAAGATGGGGAAAAGACGAGGGCGGATACAATGTTACGCTGTGGTTGAGACGAGTTGAAGTGCATGCAGCTCATGTGCTTGACGACATGACGAGACCCGATTATCACAGAGAGAGAGAGAGAGAGAGAGAAAGAAAGTCATGTCATCAAGTGGTGCTAAAAAGATGTTATGAGGCCTGGGTTTTTTTCTCTTTTTTTTTTATATAACTTTTCTTTTCTTTTGCTTCTTCTTGGGGGGTTTGGAGTCCGGTTGGGCTGTTTGGCAGCGTCAAGCGTTCAGATGGTCTAGCACTGGTGTTTGGGTTTGTTTTTGGAGAAGGGGGGAAAAAGAAAAAGGAAAACTTCGAAACGATAGGTAGTACTTGACAAAGTAAGTAATTAATGGGGTACAAAATCATGGCGCATACATCTTTCAGTTCCCCTCCTCGTTATGGTCCTTGTTGAAGAAGCAGGACAATTTTATGTATGCAGGTACATAAGTAAGTATGGATCAGAGGGAGAAGACACCCGAGGTATCGTAATGAGTACTTTTAAGTACTTTGCGGCTACGACTTACTACAGTAACTGGTGCTGAAGATCTCTAACCCTAACCCTCCTCACAAGAAATGGCAACTGCCCGCCACGAGATTTCCCTTACCAAAAAGTTCATAATGGGATGGTTGAAAAAAAGGGAAAGGAAGCCTCATCGAAGACATGCATTGACCGATTTCTCTCTTCCCACAGTTGCAACTTTTTCCCTTCCTGTTAGGTTTCGTGCATATCACTCAACTGCCAAGCAGCCAGCGAGACAGTCTAGCGACAAGCTGGGCTGGGCTGGCGTAGAAATCGCAGCCCATAGAAGCCTTGAGAAGAAAAAGCGCTGCCGTATTTAGCCCCGCCTCCCAATTTCTGGAACTTTTCTGTGTCAAAATCTCATTTTCACACACCACAACGATTCTCTCACATGAGGCCAACCACCCAGCAGCTATAAGAAGTTTACATAAACTGTCACACAAAGACACACACACAGAGAATCACTCACTCACTTCTTTTTACACACACAAACGCATTAACAAGTTTCAAGGGCTGGCAGGTTTCTCCAAAGACCATTACGCAGGCCTCGGCAGTTCCGCTTCAGAACGTTGAATTCCGAAGAGATTGAGGGAGGGGGAGAGAGAGAAAGGTAAAGAGGAGAGCAGAAAGCTGAGGGACAGCGACAGAAAGCATCATATTTTCGTCACACACACAACCTGAGGCACTTGCCCATCCGAAAGAGAGGGAGAGAGAGGGAGAGGAAAGATGGCGTCGAGGCTAGAACGACTCACCAACAGGATGGAGACGTCCCTCAAGGTCTCAGAGAACGCCTCCTCCTCCTCTACCGCCGCCACTACTAGTACAACAACAACGTCCGAACCAAAAAATCCCTCCTCAAAGCCACAAAATAACAACGACAACACCAGCACCGCCACCACAGACAGGCAACCACGGGTCCAGATGGGTCCAGCACCTCCACCACCAGACATGGGGCCCCTCCCGCCCCAAATCGCCCGCAACGAGGGCAAGACCGCCGAAGAGATCCTCAAGGAACTGAACTCGTCCCCCTTGTTCATGACGGAGCTCGAGGAGGACAACGAGCAGCTGCAGGCCCTCGAGGCCCTGGCGTACGAGGGGTCGCCCATGGAGAACGCCACCGACTTCAAGCGCAGCGGCAACGAGGCCTTTGGCGAGAAGCGCTGGGCCGACGCCGTCGAGTTCTACGGCCGCGGCGTGTCCATCATGCTGCAGGAGGAGGCGCGGCGCACCGCCGGCAAGCCGCCCACCGAGCAGTACCCACAGGGCGACGACGAGGACGAGGTGCAGAGGCAAAAGGCCATGCTCGGCACGCTGTACTCGAACCGCGCCGCCTGCCACCTCGAGCTCAAGAACTACCGCAGCTGCTACCTCGACTGCCGCCACGCCCTGCAGTACAACGAGCGCAATCTCAAGGCCTGGTATCGCTCCGCCCGCGCCCTGCTGGCCGTCGGCAGGATAAAAGAGGCCAGCGACGCCTGCGCCGGCGGCCTGTCCGTCGACCACGACAACGGCCCCCTGCAGGAGATCGGGAAGGAGATTTCTGCCAGGACGGAGGCCCTCACCAAGAAGCTCGCCGACGAGGAGCGCCGCAAGACCGAGGACGCCGCCCGCGAGATGCTGTTGGCCAACATGCTGCGGGAGCGCAACATCACGGTGCGCAAGTCCGCCCGGCCGCCTGAGATGGGCGACGCCAGGGTCCAGGTCATCGAGGCCGGCGAGCTGGTCCGCCAGGGGGAGCCCATCCTGACGTTCCCGACCGTCTTGTTATACCCGCTGCACTACGAGAGCGACTTTATCAAGGCCTTTAGCGAGAGGGAGACCCTCATGCAGCACTTTGGCTATGTCTTCCCGCTGCCCTGGGACCGCGAGGGCGAGTACAAGGCCGGCGGCGTCGAGTGCTTCATCGAGACCACCACGGGCGGGCTGATCAGGGTCGGCAAGAAGGTCGAGCTGCGGTCCGCGTTAGGTTCGGATAACGTCGAGGTCGTGGACGGCGTGGTTAGGATCTATGTAGTGCCCAAGCCCAAGGCGGATGGCTGGGTGAAGGAGTTCAAGGCGACCAAGGCAAAGGAGAAGAAGCAGTCGGAGAGCAAGTAAAAAAAGAGGAAGAAAAAATGAAAGGATAAGTACTTAGCCAGAGGTCACACGACGAAAATGCTGAAGGCCCATTTACAAGAGTGCTCAAGGACAAGTCTTGTCAAAAAAAAAAAAAAACTCACTCTATTTTGGTTCCCATTACTTGGGTCCTTGGGACGAGTATCTATCTACCTGAACACCCTGACAAGAAGAAGCAACCCAAGATGCGGTACCAAAATGAACCTTGAATCACACAATGATGGATCATGATATGATTTCCTCCCCCAAACGCACTCCCCGCCCCCCTCTTTTCCCCCCCCCCCTTTTTTTTTTTTTTTTTTTTTTTTTTTTTTTTTT
>JACWST010000409.1:0-17930 GCA_014850475.1 Cryphonectria naterciae | reverse complement strand
TCGGTATGCGATATGGCTGACCAGGGCGATCGGAATGGGGGGGTGATCGGAAAGGGTGGGTCCTGACTTTAGTTGCAATCAACAAATTCACTAGCACACAACGATAAACCCCTTTCTAACCATGACGAACCTTATCCTTCAGTGAACAGGTTATATACAATAATAATAGATAATCTCCCACTCCGGATCATATACTGACATAACGCACTATTCCTTTAGCGAGGAGTGGATTGCCCTGTACGGCAGCGGCATAATCATGTAGTCGGCGGCGAGATAACGACAATGTCAACAATGATGAAGGAGAGGCCACGGCACCCTCTCGATACGAAAATGAAACTTATGCCTTTCTTTAAGGGTATAGACAAGACGATATTTTACTGCAAGAAGAAAAATGACTATGCGCCTGGCAATATATCGCTGCTATATATATATATATATGCAGGAGACATATCTAGTCTGCGTCTTTCTTATATAAGAAAACTAAATACTATTCAATTACGGCTCTGGGCGCTTAAAGTAAAAATAAAAATTGCATTTCTTTCTTGATTTAACAGCATACCTTGTGAGCTTGCTATCTGATCTTAGTATTTAGTTATTCCAAAGACTTACCCGCTTCTATAGCTATATGTTTTTCCTTTTCGAGACAGCTTTCTCAACTTACAAAGTTTTGGGTTCTGATTTTGCAATTCTTATACCAGCGGATGGTTAGTGGGCCATTATTACCAGCCTGTGTCTACTATGATTTCCCCCGCTCCCCTCTTTTCTTCCTTCTTCTTGGTTCTGCCCCATTTTCATTTGCCAGAGAACGCGGACGGCGTAAGCGGAGAGGTTGAGCTGCGGTACTGGCAGCATTCTGTCTTTGGGCACGCCTAAAAACAGTCCACATCACGACTGCCAATTCTCCATCCTAGCTAATGCACGAATGGTGTAGGCTGTGATATTCCCAAAAGTAAGAGCTGAAAGGCCAAAAGCATTCAGGCTACTGTCGAGATCAATATCAAATAGTGACAGATTTCGGCGGATATGTTATTGACTTACCATAAATGTCCTGAATTAAGAAAGCTGGAACTAAGAAAAGAGAGTACAATGTCACAACCCTGACTGGCTGTTGACCCTAACCCTGACCAATACTCCTAACCAGGGTTAGGGTCTCAATTGCACTCCAAAGTTACGTAAGCGGGGCTGCCAGTTAAGTCAGTCATTGCCAGTCGCGCCTGCCTGTTTTGTGTATCGTAACTCTCTTTCGTCTTAACAACAGAGCCTGTCCGCAGCAAATAGAATTCATCCCGCCTGCCCAACGTCCACCTGTCGATACCGCCTGCCTAGACTCAGGGAATAATAACAACTACCCTGGCTCACCAGCACGATAACTTGACTGCCAAGACTGTCTCCGCCTCTTTTACTCATCCTCTTCCTGTGCCGAGCACTCGGCTCCATGGGCCTCCGTGGACATGTCCGTCGCCAGAGGTTGCGCGAAGGGATTGAACGAACGATAATGTTTCGATTGTCGCGCTTCCATGAGAGGTTTCCAGCCCTCTGTGGATCTCCGAATTGTTTCCCCCCCCCCCCCCCTTTCCCTCCTGAATGTCAAGGGGCGACTCGGGGGGCATACAAGTCTGTGTGCTGTTGGGGGAATAGTCCGATGAACCAGTCGGGAGCGTGAGGCTGACAACCTGTCTACGGAGTACGGAAGTTTCGCCCGAGGATTTTCGAAACCGCTTAGATTTAAGCATCGTGCAAAGCTTAAAACAGTAGATCCAGGATGTCTGGTAATGACGAGCGAATCGCGATGCGGCGTGGTGAGGAAACGCTCGGATCTACTGAAACATGCACGTGTACCCCTGGACCAGGTATTGTGCCCAAAGCGGGAAATTCACACGAGGGCGACAACAGACGAAGTCATAGTGTGACATCCCATCTTGTAATACAGTGGCACTGCCTCGGACGACCAGCCTCGATACTATGCTAGCCTTGCACCTGCCGTCCGCACCAGGCTGTGCTCCGTCGCGCATCAGTGGGCAGCTGTCAGGTCAAGTGACAGGCTCTGGACCTCAACTCGGTGCTTCTGCCAGATGGACCTCTTTTGCCAAGCCCGTCCGATCACTTCACTCGTCTCTGCGAGACGTTCCAACGGCCTCAAACTTGTCTGGACCAAAAGGCAGCACTGGTCAAGTGGTATTGACAGCGCTGTGGCGACCGTGCTTCTGGGTTATGCACTGCATGCAGTTTCGTCCTACGAAGGATGAAGCCATGCACCCACGATCCCACAAGCGAAGGCACCTACGTTGGCCATCTATAAAGATGTTGGTATTTCCTCCCTCAGTAGACCAAATTATCTCTCTCCATCATCATCAGCAGCAGCAGCATCAGTTTCAGCCTCTTTCCAATCTCCTCTTCTACTTCCTGCCTGGTTTGCAGAACAGCTCGCGATTGACTCGTGACCTGAATTATTTCTTAATACTTTCCTATCTCACTACTCACTCCTCACCACCGCCACCGCTTTTCCCAACTCCCCCAACAACAGCATTTCAAAATGTTCTCCAAGCTCTTCGTCCTCGCTCTCGCAGCTTCTCCCCTCGTTGCCGCCCACGGCAAGATCGCTGTTGCTACTGGCGATGCTGGCGGCAACGGAACTGCCCTCGGTATCCAGGGCGGTGTCATTCCAGGCGCTGGCAAGAACAAGGTCACTGAGCCCGATACCACCGTGTTCAAGGGCGACGCGGCTGATGCCTGTGGCCGCACCAATGGCGTGAGTAATCACAATATGATCCCATGTTTTGCCTCTGATGACAAGCAATAAGCACCACAAGTTCCACTGGGAAATACATAACTGACAGCCACCCGCAGCAAGGAGACAACGACATCGAGACCGGTACCAAGTCAGCCATGGCCCTGTCTGGCTCTACTCTTCCTCAGGTCAGCCCCGGCGGCTCCGTCTCTGGTACTCTGCACATTGTCACCTCGGATGGTGCCGGCCCCTACAAGGCCATGGTCAACGCCGACGGCACCGGCACGACCTGGGAGGAGATGGACGTCGAGACCCAGGTGCCGGGCAACAACGGCAACATCCGCAAGACTGAGAAGCGCTTCTGGGCCCGCGCCCTCCAGGCCGTCGGCATCATGAAGCGTGCCACCAACATCAACGAGGACTACCCCTTCAAGGTCAACATGCCCGCCGGCACCACCTGCTCCGGAACCATCGCCGGCCAGTCCAACGCCTGCCTCGTCAAGCTGGTCAACCCCAGCAATGCTGGTCCCTTTGGCGGCTGCGTCCCCGTCCAGATGACCGGCGGCAACGCTACTGCTGCTACCGGCGCCGCCACCGCTCGCCGCATGGCCCGCTTCTCCGCATAGACCAGCAGCAACTACAGCAACAACAGAAATTCGTCTCTAGACGAGTATCTCGTGGTGCAATGGACATTGGACTGTTGAACTTGGTCGGTCTGTATATATCTCTGTACATACCAATAGTGCGATGGATATGAAGGAGACGGCAGAAAATTGATGTGCATAAGGAATGGGGAGGAGGTAGCTGTTCAGATGTGTAATATCCGCCAATAGAACTTCTGTCTTTTGGAGATTTTTGCATTTCTTTCAAGCAGTGAAGAAGAATTGTGACTTTGCATGCAAATTGGCATTCCACTATTATGCCTTCGGCTGAAAGCCTTAAGATTCGTCCATTTGTATTTTCGCTCAATAGCAAAGTCGAAAGATCTCCTCAGTCCAGGCAAGATTTACAGGAGGCAATAAACTTCACTCATCTCTCTCGCTCTGGGTTTAGGGACAGATATACAATGCTGAAATGATTTACAGTATACACAATAACAAATATTGAGGAGCAAAAAAAATAAAAAGCAATAAGTTATGATACACTTCTCAAAAGTCCAGCTTTGAGTCCTACGCGACAAGTCTCAAGCGCTCGATGTGGGAGACTAGCTCAATCCACTCCCACCGCTGAGCGCAGCAGTAACACGTTAATGAAAGACATATCATTTCGTAGCAGAAAGCTACTTCTTAGAGGTACGACTGAACACACCCTTGACCAACTTTCGCACACCAGTTGATGAGCTCGATGACGTCTTTTCCTCCTCCTGTTCCGTCCTCGGCCTTGGGGCGATCCAGTCAGAGCGCATGTCCTTCAGATTGGCAGGGTAGGGTTTCTGCACACTGGCCAGAACGACATTGAACTGGTTCATCAAGGCTGTGCATGGACCGGTCTTGCCTTTTCCTCGACAGAACAGACGGGCGGATTTCGCATATGCCTCGATGGTCAACATCAGGCCGGACCAGTGCGTCTGATTCTGAGGAATCGTAGAGGGGGCAGTGATCAGGGTCTCTGGGTTGTTCACGGTCATGAGAGCATAGGTGCTCACATAACGGGAATCATTACCGAGAAAAAGCTTCTCCATGGAGCGGTATCCAATGTGACAGTACGATGACGAGTAAATGCCATTGTCGTGGGCAGCGATAGAACCCATGAGCCAGTATGCGGTCTCCCTTGCTTTCCTCAACTCAGGGAAACCCCTCTCGTCCTCTTGGGGGTAATAACTGCGAAATGCGTAGTAAGAGTCTACTGGCTCATCGAACCCATCCATGGATCTTCCTGCCTTTTTCCAATGGTAAGCCGGAATTGTGCCGAGGGACATGCCCTGCAGTTGACCGCTGCTGGTTGCATTATGAATCAGTCCAACGCTGCTCTGTTGGGCTTGAGTGATCTCTGCTTCGGTATAATGCGCGGCCAGACTTTGCTCGGCCTTGGCTGCCAAGATGCTTCGGAGCACCTTGGCGATATTCTGGCTCGAGCGGTTCTCGCTAAGCGTGCAGCAATTGTTCGATCCACGGGCTTTGCACCCAATGCAGGTTGTCTCTAGGTAGGCTGTGGCCGCCCTAGATGAGAAAGGGTAGAGCTTTTCTCCGTCGAGGAGAGTATCCTTGGGCAAGTGATCATGCATGACCAGACCACCTAGCGCTAGGAGATAGTCTGCATAGTTTTGCATATTCTGCTTGTAGGTATCCGTGTTGTCAGGGTCGTGGTAGTCTGAACGAGCTGGAGGATTTCTAAGAATGCTAGCAAAATATCCATCAGGACGACACTGCCTGCACATGACACCAGTGTCATAGGTCTGTGTGCGACGGTGGTTACCAGCCCTATTGCATGGAATAGGACTACTGCATAAGACCACATACTCGGTAGTATGATCCTCAAAGACATTCTTTTTGGGGTGCGGCTCATTGCTGGGACAGCGGTGGCGGTTTAGGATTTCGATACACATTTTGAGTATTGTGGTGTTGGGTGAAAAAGTCTTGGTAGGTGGGTGCTGAAGGGTGTTGAGACTGTGTGCTTTTCGAGGCTCCAAGGCTCTGAGACAAACACTGAGACTATAAATTTATGGCTCTGTGTATTTGTGTGTGACTGTAGGTGTTTATGTGGCTCAGTGATGCGCTTCAGTGATGTATTATTATTTGTGACTTTACAATCGAGTGGGTTCTTTAGTTTAATATTCAAAGTCATTGACAGACACTGTTCTGCTTCAATAATACCAGGAGAAAGCCAGTAGTGTCAATGCCGCCAAGCACCTTTGTAATTGAATGATGGAATGACATGCCTGGTACAAAGAGCTCACACCCCGAGGGCTTTAGTACACCTGAATGGACGGACCTTGTATCAAAGAAGCTCCTGTATTGAGAGCCTTCGATCTCCAAGCCCAAAGACGCAAAAGTTCAACCCTAGTTCAGGGGCAGTGTTTATAGTGCTGATCGAGTTCTCTGAATGGGTGTTGTTTTTCCCTCTGTATTCAGCATGAGCATTGATCATAACTGCATACATGCGCCTTAGTCCCTAGACACATCTGCCATTATTGAAAGGGGCAAGTCGTGTGAGCGAGACACTTGGAGGAGTAATCGCTCGGCTGCAGTGCGTACAAGGGAATTTGCACAGGCCTAGCTTGATCAAAGGACTTTTGCTCCATAACATCACCAACATCATCAATTATGAAAGATGTTCTATTCTTTTCCTAGATGTTATATGGCCATCATCATCTGCCGAGAGAAACCTCTTCGTGAGTCTGTAGCTAGCTGTACAGCATGAATATAGTCAAAAGCCCTTTGCAGGGCTTTCTTTGTTTCCCTTGTAGCATACACGAACCGTCACAGAAATACACTCACACAGCCATTTACAGTTTCCAGTGTCCATTCTGATAAGGCGCGGTCTGCTGACTGAAGTAAGCTTGTATTGGGGCGGCAGCTGTGTCTGAGAGGTAATGTGAGCGAGGGATTCTCCATTAGATTGTTGAGCTGCTTGTTGAGCTGCATGTAGGGCGCTCTCGACTCCGCAGTGGCTGCAAAGGCCCAGTTGAACTAAGTATAAGTCTTTAGATAGGTGGCACGTCGGTGGATTTTGCGCACAAGGACCCAAATTACCTGAGGGTATAAATCAAGTATTGCCTTTAGTTGGCCTCATGTTCAGGCATCCTCGAAAACTATGTAAATACTATAGTAGCGCCTCAGCACTGTAGCTATGGCCTCAGAAGATGTGCCTCCAGCCTCCCCTGGCATGACCCCCAGCTGCTGTGGAGCTGCTGTCCAGAGCCGCCCCCAGACCCCAGACCCCCACCATTTTCACGCGCTGCGGGGAATTCGGTTTTGGACCTGACTTGTGTGACATAGAAGTTGGGTGGGGAAAGTGCATGTTCATTCAGAGTAGTACTAGTGTCAAAAGATGTGGAAGACTCTTTGTACTATGGATTGATGGATAGGATTTTCAAAGGAACCAGGCATTATCGTTCTTGTACAGGGGTAAATGGTATGACTATGGCTTCCCAAAGTCGATACACCGATTCTGGGGAAAACAGCAGCTGTAAACCATATAGCAGTTGCTGGATGCTTCTACTGTGATGAGTACATGCTAACTTGAGCCTACGACAAATCTCTAGGCTACTACCACAGCTAGAGTACACTATGGTGGTATGCATGTAGATCCAAATTTATCATCACCATCGAAGTCACAATGCCGTGCTTGGAAAACCCAGGCCCTGGTGGAGATTCCTTCGCCTTGGCGCGTTGGTGACTCGCGGCAAAGGCCGGTATGCGACCGGCCGTTTTGGCGAGAGTTATGACGCCTGCTCATACCAAGGTCAAGTCCCCGCTCCCACATGCAGGGCTAGTAGCCTCAGCTTAATGTTGACCTCAGATCTGACGAGTTTAAGGTTTTTACCCTGGCCGAGAAGAAAGAGAAAAACCAGAAGGGACAAAGAACTCCCACCTGATTTCTAGAGCGGAGGAGGAGCAGATCCGTCTGGGGTCATGGCATACTCCACGCATGTCTCCCCACCATTCTCTCTCTCCGTGAACTTTAAGGTAGCGAAAGCACTGTTGCTCGGGAGAGTGTAGTTTGAAGCCTGGGGGTTGGGGGTGTTGCTTGTGACACCCAGTGAGGAAATAATCACGACCTCAAATTAATGTAATTCAAGCATGTAGAACCAAGGAGGAGCATGAGATTTGTGATTTCGTCGTGAACCCAAGATAGATGATGAGATCAGAAACCACGGGACAGCGTCCACGGGACAGCGTTGCTCTTACAGCTAACATGTACACCTATGCAACCCTTGGGCTTGGTATCCGCAAACGGTGGACTTAGACTGCGGGTGTGGCGCCCAGCCGCCGAATCACTGCATAGCCACCCGTGGTGAGAAGGAAAACAGCGAAGCTGAGCCCTGTTCTTGCTCGCAAGCCAGACCCCCCCCCCCCCCCCAGCCTAGACTTCTGGGCGGAGAGACCGCATCCTCCTCTTCTTCCCTCCCAACAAGAACCATAGAGGAAGGACGAGCAGACAAAGACGGGGGCCCCGTCAAACTAGTGGCGAGTGTGCCCTCGTGACTGGGCCATTTTTCCAAGTTCTGCAGGCTTCCCCAGATTCGAAACATGGAGCTAGCCCCGTATTCTCCCCGGGATGGGTACAACCTTAATGGAGCTACATGGTACTTGGTATCTCTTTTCGGCCCTTCCCACTTGGCTCTTGGCCTCCCCTTGCGAGGAAACGGGATACGACCACCTCCACCATGCTGTCATGAGAAGAGAATGGGGGCTAGACGATACGATACGTTGCGGGGGAAAAGATCCCGGTATTAATTAGTTCCCCCCCAAAAAATAACCTTATCAATAAGTATATAGACTGAGGCATCATCCTTCTCATCTCACCGTGTCTGCCTCCCCGCTGACCCATGAGCTCCTCTCGTCGTGGTAGAACTTGGGGCCCCGAAACCTAAACAATCACCTTCTTTCTTCTTCTTCTTATAGAAACTCTTGATTCTCTCAGACCAGTTCTGATTATTCGTCTGTCTCGAGACAAGGGCAGAATACTCGACTAATTAACCATCCACCCACCATGGCTGCTATACGCAAGCTATCCATCGTCCGGTCAGACGAGGCCGGCAAGGCATGGCCAGCCATAGCCATCGGGTCCTTTGTGGCCTTTGGCGGCGTGCTGTTCGGCTACGACACAGGCACCATCAGCGGCATCCTCGCCATGCCGTACTTTGATCGCCTTTTTTCTACTGGGTACAAGAACGCGGACGGCGACCCCAGCATCTCGCCCTCGCAGCAGTCCGCCATCGTCTCCATCCTCTCGGCAGGCACCTTTTTTGGCGCGCTGGCCTCTTCGTTCCTGGCTGACTCCATTGGTCGTCGGCTTGCCCTGATCGCCTCCTCGCTGGTCTTCGTCCTCGGTGTCATCTTCCAGACTGCCGCTACGGCTCTGCCTCTATTCTTGGCAGGTCGGTTTTTTGCTGGGTTCGGCGTCGGTCTCATCTCTGCTCTCATTCCGCTGTACCAGTCCGAGACGGCTCCCAAGTATGTGAATTCAACGAAATTCTTTTTAAAAAAAATGGAAGAAGAAGAAAGAAGAAAAAAATGATACCCATCATTGCTTTGTCCAGATTTTTCTGTCTCCCTTTTTGTCCATGAAGTAGTCACTAACTTCAAAACCCCTCCTCCAGATGGATCCGAGGTGCCATTGTCGGTGCTTACCAGTTTGCCATCACCATCGGCCTCCTCCTCGCCGCCATCGTCGACAACGCTACCGCCAAGCGCCAGGACACAGGCTCCTACCGCATTCCCATTGCCGTCCAATTCGCCTGGGCCATCATCCTCATCGCCGGCATGCTGATCCTCCCAGAGTCCCCGCGTTACCTCATCAAACGCGGGCGCCACGACAAGGCTGCCAAGGCCCTGGGCCGGATCCGCCGCATACCTGCGGACCACCCTGGCATCCAGGCTGAGCTGGCTGAGATCCGCGCCAACCACGAGTACGAGGTCAGCCTGGGGAAGGCTAGTTATATCGACTGCTTCCGGGGCAACATGCTCAAGCGCCAGCTTACGGGAATGGGTCTTCAGGCTCTCCAGCAACTCACTGGCATCAACTTTATCTTTTACTATGTTCGTGAACTCCATATCTGATCTCTGATGAATTCTTGTGGTCCAAGGAAAGGATGGGAAGAAGTAGAAAGGAAAAGACACAAAAAGACTAAACTCAAACAATCTCTCTAGGGCACACAATACTTCATCAACTCGGGCATCAGCGATGGCTTTATCATCCAGGTCATCACCTCGGTCATCAACGTCGTCTCCACCATCCCAGGCCTGTACGCTGTCGACAAGTTTGGCCGCCGGCCCCTTCTGTTCTGGGGTGCCGTGGGCATGTGCATCAGCCAGTTCCTCGTGGCCATGCTGGGCACCTTGACCACGGGCCAAGACTCGGCCGGGAAGATCATCGTGTACAACGTCGCCGCCCAGAAGGCGGGCATCGCCTTTGTGTGCATCTACATCTTCTTCTTTGCCTCGACCTGGGGTCCTTTGGCCTGGGTTGTCACCGGCGAGATTTTCCCCCTGAAGAACCGGGCTAGAGGATTGGCCATGACCACTGCCACCAACGTACGTTTTTCTTTTTTTCCTTGTTCGTTCGTTTGATGCACGGGATCAACCATACCCCCTCCCCCCGCCTTTCTTTCTACTTTTGTACTAACCTCTTTTCAATCCAGTGGCTTCTCAACTGGGCCATCGCCTACGCAACCCCCTACCTAGTCAACTACGGCCCCGGCTACGCCAACCTCCAGAGCAAGATCTTCTTCATCTGGTTCGGGTGCTGCTTCTTCTGCATTGCCTTCGTCTACTTCTTCATCTACGAGACCAAGGGTCTATCCCTCGAGCAGGTCGACGAGCTGTACGCCGAGATGCACGGCCTGACCGCCGCCAAGAACAGCAGGCACTGGCAGCCCACCCAGACATTCCAGCAGAGAGCCGAGGGTGCGGGCGAGGGCGGGGCTTTTGGCGAGGACAAGGAGAAGGGGTTGGAACACTCTGAAGTTGCTGGGAATGGGTCTTGAAGAAGAAAGAGATAGAGAGAGAAAGATATCTGATGTATTCTCCTGGCTGAAAATGACGGGGATGGGCCACGGACAGAATACGGCGGGGGTTGTTGAACGGAACGGGTGATGGTGAGATCTCAGCCATGAGAGGAGATACGCCTCCAGCCAATTCTCTAGCAACTTGTAATGAAAAAAACAGAGTACTACACACAAATCATCTGGCCCTGTTCTAATATTAGGTTATAGTTGTGCTGTGGCAACATGTATGCTGTCACAGAGGCTTGTCTGGATGAAGATTTTTGCGCAGGACTTGGAAAGTCGAGGTAATTGAGCGTGAATGGATCAAATCCTGAATGTAATCATGTTCTTGGTCATTAGTAAAGTAACATACTTCACAATCTCAAGCAGAGGGCAAGTGAAAAGATCTCGACATCTTGTAAGAAAGGACCCAATCGCATAACACGATCAGGTGGGCACTTTTGGGTAGGCTGCTTGAATAATTTAGCCGAGGGATGTATCTAGTGTATTAGTGCATCCACCAGCCCAGCACATAGACTTAATGCAGCCCCCCGGATTTGACCCACAATTCTCACCGCCTGGACCCTTGCCAGGAATTAGCATCGGCAGAATCGAGGCAAGTCCCCCAAAAAATTTCGAATATACCCTGCGACGCCTGCATTGCGACGACTCAAAAACACAAGAGAGAACAGTTTCTTTCTGCACATTCCTAGGCCACTCCACTGAAAAAAAGACTGCAGACATGTCCAGCGGCAAGAAGCATCGCCTTGAAGGCGACACTGATGAGGTAAAGAAGATCAAGAAGGTGAAGACTAACACTGCTGTCACTGCGGCGGAAGACGATGCGCCTCTAAAGGAGAAGAAGCCCAAGAAGGACAAGAAGGACAAGGAGAAGAAGAAGGACAAGAAGGATAAAAAGGACAAAAAGGAAAAGAAAGAAAAGAAACGCAAGGAGAAGCAATTGGCAGAGCAGCAGAACGGTACCAGCGACGATGCGTCCGCCCCGGCTGACGAGATGGACGTCGACGACGTCCCCGCCGATGCACCTGTGAACGGCGAGCCCGCGGCTAAGGAGGAGACCAAGAAGAAGTCCAAGAAGTCCAAGGACAAGAAGAGCAAGAAGCTCGCGACTGAAGGCGAGACCGACGAGCCCGTCTCGGTGCCAGCCGCAGCAGCAGCAGCAGCGGACGGCAACTCTACGAAATACCAACAGACCGCCGCCCTGGCCGCCGTGCCGCAGGCCGAGATCGACACCTTCCTTAAGGACAACCACATCACGATCCACCCTTCCTCCTCCCTCTGCCCAATCCTCAAGTTCGACCACCTCCCGACCTCCCGCCTTCTCTCCACGAACCCCTTCAAGACCTTCACGACCCCGACCCCCATCCAGGCCGCCTCCTGGCCCTTCTCCCTGTCGGGCCGCGACGTGATCGGAATTGCCGAGACCGGCTCTGGAAAGACATACGCCTTCTCCCTCCCGTGCGTCGAGGCCCTCTCCTCTCTACCCGAGAGATCTGGCCGGGGTGGCGGTGGCGGCGGCGCTGCCGTGCAAGCCCGCGCCGTGATCGTGTCGCCCACGCGCGAGCTCGCGATGCAGACGCATGAGGCCATCTCGACGCTCGCCTCACTGGCCGGGCTCTCTGCGGTCTGCCTGTACGGCGGCGCGAGCAAGGACGAGCAGCGCAGCCTGCTGCGTCGGAGCGGCGGCGCGGACATTGTGGTGGCGACGCCGGGCCGGCTCAAGGACTTCTTGGCCGAGGGCTGCGTGGCGCTGGGCAAGGCGGCGTTTGTGGTGCTCGACGAGGCGGACCGCATGCTGGACAAGGGGTTCGAGGACGACATCAAGGAGATCATCGGGCAGTGTCCGGCGCGGGAGGCGCGGCAGACGCTCATGTTCACGGCGACGTGGCCCGACTCGGTGCGCGGCCTGGCCGAGAGCTTCATGGTCAACCCGGTCAAGGTCATCATCAACAAGAACAGGCCCAACGGCGACGGCAGCGGGAACGGCACCGTTGAGCTGCAGGCCAACAGCCGCATCGTGCAGACCGTCGAGGTCGTCGACCCCAGGGGCAAAGAGAGGCGGCTGCTGGAGATTCTCAAGGATAACCAGCGGGGCAAGGCCAAGAACGACAGGATCCTGGTGTTCTGTCTGTACAAGAAGGAGACCACGCGTGTCGAGCAGTTCCTGCAGAGCCGGGGCGTCCAGGTCGTGGCCATCCATGGCGACCTGCGCCAGGAGCAGAGGACGAGGAGTCTTGAGGCCTTCAAGGCCGGGACAACTACCGTGTTGCTTGCTACGGACGTGGCGGCGCGCGGCCTGGATATCCCAGAGGTGAAGCTTGTCGTCAACCTTACGGTATGTTCGACTCTGTGCTGCGAATTTCGTATGTTTCGATGAGATACTTAAGAGTGGCTAACTAATATGTTTCATACACACACAGTTCCCTCTGACCATCGAGGACTATGTCCACCGCATCGGCCGTACAGGTCGTGCTGGCAAGGAGGGCAAGGCCATCACTCTTTTCACGGAGCACGACAAGGCACACTCTGGCTCGTAAGTCATCCATCGTCTTGATATCTTTTCCTTTCTTCTTTTTCATGTTTGTCTGTGTCATCGAACCTGCTGACCTGGAATTTTACCCTTTCCAGATTGATCAACGTGCTCAAGGCCGCTGGCCAACCCGTTCCCGAGGAGCTGCTCAAGTTCGGCACAACCGTCAAGAAGAAGCAGCACGATGCCTACGGCGCCTTTTTCAAGGACGTTGACATGAGCAAGAAGGCCACCAAGATCACCTTTGACTAATGTCGGAATGGAGGAGGGCCACACGCACACCGAAGGGGCTCAAAACGACGGGACCAAGGAACCATTCCTATCCCCTCCTTCTCTCCTCCCTTCTTTTCTCCGACGGCGAACTCTTTGTGCCTGATCGATGGCTCCTCCGGTTTCGCCGCTCGCATCTCGCCACCGGGCGGGCGTTCGATCACAAAATAGAGGTGCATAGGCCAATGTCGGTCTGTGTCTTGGCATTTTGAGCTGGCAACTGGGGTCTGGAATCCACCACTCTCCACTTTCATTTAGCACCCGGAGGCTGTGCTGCTTGGGCTTTACGACCGCGCACAGTCTGGTAGCACTGGAGAAAAAACCCTCGCTCGGAGGTGACACTTTTAATTTGAAAAATCCAAAAGGATGTGTCAATATTATGCATAGATCGTATTTTGAAGATAGGTGGACAGACAGACGGAAAGGGGTTGGGTAAAAATGTAGGCGTTAAGGAAGGGAGACGCAGGGAAGAAGAGTAGAGGAGATTCAGAGAAACATACAGCACCCCTAGAAATGGCACAGCGACGCCAGCAATCTTGATCAGCTCATAAACGACAGCTCTCAGGCCGCCCCCCAATTCCATGTCCACAGTGGCCCCTGTCGTCGTTGTCGCCACCACCCTCCTCACAGCCTGAGCGGCCACAGCAGCAGCAACGACCGCGGCTGGCTTCGGCAGGATCTGCGTCATATCCCAGCTCGTGACTGCCCCCTTCCTAGCAGCAGTAGTAGCAGCAGCAGTAAAGTACCCCCGGATGAACCAGATCGCCCAGACGATCCTGCAGACCATGTTGATCCCGTTAGCACACACGAGCCCCACGGCGCCCCAGCCCAGCACACGCATGAAAATGTACCCCGCGCCTGCAAACACGAGCGAGAAGCCCATCATCCACAGGCTCTGGCGATGGACCTGGGCCTCGGTGGCGACGGAGGCGACAAAGGCCTCTGTCAGCCCGTTGATGGCCAGGAGGGGGATGTAGTATACGTAGGCGGCGAGGGCATCCCCTGCGCCCGAGGCGGCCCACTGCGGCCCTGCCACGATGGAGAGGGCCAACGGGGCGGTGACGGGACCGAGGGCGAGGAGGGGAAGGGAGGCAAGAGTGTAGGCCTGGAGCAGTACGGTCAAGTTCTCTGAGGCCTGGCGGAGGGCGAGCTGGGAAGTGGAAGAGAGGTGGGGTTGTGGCGGTGCCGCAGCAGCCGCAGCAGCCGTGACGCCATTGCCCTGCCTCTCCTTCTCTATCTTCTGGGCCTCCTCCTGTTTGGTGTTTGTAGCTGGAGCCGGAGGCGGGTCATTGGCGGCGCCGGTGGACAAGAGGCGGCTCCAGTAGCTCCGACTGCTCTCCTCGATGGGCTGCAGCACCAGCCGCGCGAGCAGGCCGCCGTAGTTGTTGGCGAGCGCGTAGACGCCCTGCGCCGTCGTTGTGGACAGGATGCTGACGAGGAAGGTGTCGCCCTGGGTGAGCAGGTGCTTCACGAAGCTCTGGACCATCATGGATGAAGCCAAGTTGACAGTGGGGCGGTAAAAGTACGACAGGAGGTAGTCTCCCCCTCCTTCTTCCACCACACCGCCGCCGCGGCCGCCGCTACCACCACCACCACCCAGGCGTTTCGGCAACAGCGAGAAGCCCTCTTGGCCCGAGAGTGCGGTACCATACCACGCGTAGACCCCCAAAAGACCAAGACCATAGGCGGTCTGGCCCAGAGCGAAGGGCAGCACGCCCAGCTCGACACCGCTGCGCGAGGCCCAGACTGCCGAACCAAGGGTGACGATGCACTTGCCAAAGGTCGCGACAGCCTCTGCCGAGGCGCGTGCACCAAACTTGAGGCGGATCTGCATCACCACAAAGGCCGGCTCAGAGAGCAGCTCGAGAATGGAGGCTAAGGCGTAGATATAGACGGAGGAGGTGAAGTTGGGCGTAGTGAGGATCGTTTCCGCGGGGACGGATCGAAGGTAGGCCCATCCCAACACGCCGGCCGCTACCAGACCGAGCAGGATGGAGATGTAGCCCAGATTGACCACTGCCTGCGTCTCCTCTGCCCGCCCTTGTTCCTCCTGTCTACTCCCCCGCTCGTCCTTCTTGGTCCTGGCCTGCGCCCCAACCTGGTTCGAGGAGATGGATCCTTGCCGCTGGACAGCCACCCGCAGGCTCTCCCGGGCGAAGAAGAGGACTGACAGGTAGTACACCTCTAGCTGGGTGGAGATGCCAAGCAGCTGGGCAGTAAGAAAGCGGACGAGGACCTGGTTGGCGACAAAGGTGATGGCGCGAGAGACAATCTGCAGGAGGATGAGGAGGGAGGCTCCCCTGACCACCTTGGCCTCGCCATCTTCTGCCGTCATTGGTCAATAGTAGTGATGAGCTGTATGGGGTGGGAGTACGGGGTCTTGTTCAGCTTCATCAGGAGAGAAATATGTTGTTTTCCCTTTTTTTTAGACAAGACAAGGAAAGGAAAAGGAAAGGCAGGTAGAGAAGTTGATGTTGTCATCTTGAACATGCGCGGGGAAGGACAGATCGATGAAGATGTATGGCTTGTGCAGGCGCGACCCGATACCCTTGACCCTAACCCCAACCCTGCTGCTTTGTTCCTTTTGCCGCCCTACAAGCTCAAGTACTCCTCCGTTTTCATTCGGAGCAAACAGAAGACACGAACAATAAAGACATTTGATCCAGAATTATTGTTTTTCTTTTGTTTTTCATTGTTTAGATTGATACAGGGGTTTTCCAGTGATGCAACGGTCCTCTGTCGGCTGCTGTGGAAAACAATTGTGCCTCGCTATGCTTCTCGACTGTGAGAGAGGGTACTTGGTACATATGCATGATGCAGTAAATGAAAATGGGAGGGAAAACGTCAGCAAAACAAACAAGAATAGAAGAAAAAAGGAAAAACCCCTCCTCCAACCCAAAATAACCGGAATATTTCTCCCATCTCTGCATATCCCTTTTATGAGAGAACCCATTTACACATTCATATAGAAGTCGGTATAAGACACACACGCTCTCTCTCTCTCTCTCTCTCTCGCTTTCCCTCCTTATCGTGCCGGCGTCGGTCCCTCGTTCACAGGAGCAGGCGCGGCGAGGGGGAGAAGCGGCTCGGCCTTCTCCCTTCCGTCGTCCTCCTTGATCTTGCCCACCAGCTTCTCCGTCACCTTGGCGCACCACGCATCCACATATGTCGTCCACAGCCAGGCAGCGCCGTACACGAGCACCCAGTATATGGGCAGCACCATGAACAGGCGGCCTGCTCCGGGGAACTGCAGGCGTGGGGCCTCGGGGGTGAACCACTCGCCCGTCTCTGGGTCTTGCACGTCGGTGGGCTGCTCGGGCAGGCTGAAGCCGTACACCATCCAGCAGAGGATGGAGCGGAGGATCTGGTTGTGCAGCAGGTACACGGCGAAGGACATGCGGCCGAGCCAGATAAAAGGCTTGCTGGAGAGGATGTTGCGCGAGGTGGTGGAGAAGTGCAGGCCGACCACGATCAGGTCGAGGCCTAGGCCGGAGGAGAAGCGCGGGAAGTCGGGGTCGCGGGGCAGGATGGCGCGCAGGAACTCGTACAGGCCCTGGGACCAGGCCTGGTAGTCGTAGTGGTCGTCGGGCAGGGAGGCGATGAAGAAGCCGAGGGCGAGGAAGGCGACGGAGCCGAACATGCGCAGCCACTTCATGTGGGACTTGTGCGGCGCGAGGAAGGCCACGACGGGCGGGCCCTCGGCGATAGGGTTCTGCAGGTCGGCCATGAAGGCACCGAAGAAGAACTGCATGCCGAAGAAGGGGTCGTTGGCGCAGTAACGGAACATGGCGAGGAACAGGGCGATCATCATGCGGTATCTCTGCTGCACGTAGGCCGTCGCCAGCAGGTACACGTACACCCAGAAGGCACCCTTGAGGATGGGCATCATGGTCCACAGCTCAGCGCCGTAGACGCTCTGCCCGAACGTCCACACCCGCACCTCGTCGCGGATCAGCGTCCAGAAGGCGTCGAGCCAGTTGGGGAAGTACTCGGGGCTGGTCACGTCCAGGCCCCAGCCGTCGCTGTGCCTGGCCACCTCGAAGGCGCCGAGCTGGGTGGCCAGGCAGGACAGGACCAGGACGATGGCGACGGGGAGCACCAGGCGGGGCACACGGCGGACGGCGGACTTGGCGATGGCGGCAAAGGCCTTGTCGTGGTTGCCCTGGTGGAACAGCTTGATGGGCTTGAGGCAGCAGACGTAACCGGTGACGAAGGAGAAGATGGCTACGCCGATGCGGCCCTGGAAGAAGACGCGGAAGTATGGCCTCTCGAGCAGGACGGGTAAATCTTCAGGCCCTGGCGCAGGCCACATGATGTATGGAAACCAGGCGATTGTGACATGTTTTACCACCACCAGCGATGATGCGATTCCTCGCAGACCCTGAGAACAAGAAAATCATCAGGTCAGCCACACACACACACACAGACATACATGTGACGCCGACGGAAAAGGCAAGGGCTGTTTGGTGTAGTGTCGATTTTGAGTCTTCCTCCTCCACCTCATGGATCTCACCAGCACCCCCACCACTACCACCACGTTCGTGCCTGCATTGAGACTTTCGAGAGGGGGAAGGGGAAGTTAATACTCACATCCACCCATTTCACATTTCCTTCCTTTCCAATCGCCATTGTGAAGGACGAATCCGGGGGGGGGGGGGGGGGGCCCTGACAAACGGGAATTAAAATCCACCACATACACATGCACGTTGTATGTATGATGTAGTACAACA
>JACWST010000408.1:0-17991 GCA_014850475.1 Cryphonectria naterciae | reverse complement strand
AAAAAAAAAAAAAAAAAAAAAAAAAAAAAAAAAAAAAAAAAAAAAAAAAAAAAAAAAAAAAAAAACTCCTCTGGATAGTAGCTTGACTGCTATGTAGAATTGTGTATTGCCATCTGGGGAGAGAGAAGCTTGCATGTTGAAAATGACTTGCTTGAGATCTCGTGGAGATTCTACTAATTTCCTGAAGCTACCCATGAATCCGTATATGCTACTATTCTTCCCCAGTCATCAACAGCTAAGGCTCAACATACACAGATGGATGGGAGGGAACGATTATTCAGAGCCTGGTTGAGACAAAGAAAATAATAATGTGCCAAAACTTGCGGTTCTCATAGGATGAGATCACGGTCGTCCAAAAGGTCTAGCCAGCTGTCGACGAGTCCACAAAGTTTCATACTCACAAAGGTTGCCAGCGTTGAATTCAATAGAACAAAAGGATATCTAGCTATGTAGGATAAAAAAAAATAAGAAATAAGAAAATAAAAGAAACCCATCCGTATGCGGTGTTGTCATCGTCATTGTTCAGTCAGCATTATTTTTCTTCTTTCAAAGGGCCCAGTAGATGTCGACCTTGACAGACTGGACAAAGTTGACCCAGCTGCCGAATCTGGACATGGCCCAGACGGTGACGACATCACCCAGCTTCAGGCTCCGGACAAAGGCCCCATCGCCCGTCTCCTCCCCGCGGCCCCTCTCCCTCAATTCCTCAGCGGTGAGTGGGTGCACGTCGTCGTCCCAGGACCAGACCACCTCGTGGGTTGTGGGCTCGGAGGTGGCGGTCTTGTTGTGCTGGATGGTGAGCTGGCGGGAGGGGTGAAGGGGGTGATACAGCTCGGGGCGGTCGGGGTGGAGGGCTGGGTAGATGGGTCGCAGGGCGTAGACGGGCAGATACGGATCAGGGAGCGGATCGTCGTGAGGAGATTCCGCTGTGCTCTCGGCCCGAGGGTCCCTTTCTGGACACCCTTGGGGACGGACGGCGTTCTTGTCGAACCTCTCCAGGCCGGCGGTGAAGAAGGTGTTGGAGCCTCGGTAGGACCCCCGGTCTCGTCGAGCGTTGCCCGACCAGCCCTGATCGTGGCTGGTGATGGTGAAGACGATCTTGCGGCATGGGTGCTCGAGGGTGCTGGTGGGATTCTGAATCCAGCTCTGGAACTGGGACACTGGGTACTCGCCGTCCGGGGAGAGGGGCTGTGGCGGGGCCCTTGCGAGAGTGTAGTGGCGGTCATCATAGTGTGTCTTTCTGACGAGACCCAGAGGTCGCGAGCGTAGCTGTGATATGGTCAGCAGGGGAAACGTCGCAGGCTCACAAGGGAGCATCAACGCCACAGCAAGTAGAGCAGCAGACTTACGAGGAAGTGGTTCTCCGTTTCCCTGCCAGATCTGACAGTGACAGCGGCATCGAGGAGGGTCGTCGTGTGAGGCCAGTACTCGGCGGCGTCGATGATGGACAAGATGACCTCGAGTGGTAGCCTCAATCCCTGCTGCAGCATCGACTTGACGATGACTACATCCATGGGCGATGGCTCGTGGAGTTGTTCGTGAGGGGTGCTCGCGCCACTTGCGGAGGCGTGCGAGCTGGATGTCGTCGACACAGGCCGAGATCCGGATGGAGATGTTGTCGAGGCAGTGGAGAGATCGACACCTAGGGTGCGGTTGACAAAGCTCTGGAGGAAAGGGAGGAAAGACATGATGGGCAGGAGGAGGAGGAGGAGTGTGAGGATGGTCTCGACTAGGCTCATGAGCTGTGTGGTGTTGCAGTGGTCTGTCCTGGTTCCTCTCTTCTATGGTTGTAACACGCCAGGGAATCACAGCGTACGTGTAAGTGTGGTGGTTGTGTATTGATTTATGAAGGGACTCAAGAATAAAGCTGCGTTTGCAGTCATACTTGACCAGTAGCAGCCGAGATTCTGACGTATCTGTGTTGTATCGTTGTATTGTCGAAGCCTGAGACCTGAGAATGTACTATGGTACTCTGTACTCTTGGAGGTGTGTGGTAGGCACCACGATGGTAGGTGGTATACATAGTGCTATGTGTACGTACACATGGGCGGTTGCCAGGGTATAGTGGGGATGTGCGGGGCTACGTCATCCCCGTTATGTCTTATCTCCATGACACCCCTAGGGGGTAAGCACAGTAAAAAGTTCTGGAGCGATCGCGGAATGACAAAGTTGCGAATGATTACAAACCCCGCCAGCCTTTTCTACTTTGCTACATTCCCGCCTGCATTGATCGTACGACAAGGCGAGTGTGTGTGTGTCGTGGGTGGGAGGCTTTTTATCTCCCATGCCTCTCCTTGCCATCTCTTCTGTCTCATCCTCACCGTTCCATATCGCATCCCAATGAGGTGGTTGTGAAGATGAGCGCTCAACGATCAGTTGCGGGAGCTCTCCTCCGATTCACCACCAGTGTCGGTACTGGGAGCAGCAGCACTAGCACCACCACGGCCACTGCTCATAGACTTGCACGCCTCGCCTCAGCAGCTCCTCGACGGCCCTGCACCTCGACTCCGTACGCAACCTCACCTCGGACGATCGCTCCATCGACCCAGCGATGCCTTCACTCGACACCCTCCCGCCCCAGCGGCGCTTCCAACCCCGCCATGTCCTTTCCCTGCCTCGATGCCGTCGAGAACACCTCTGCCACGCTTGAGGCCAAGTCCTCCACCTCTGGCCCCGAGCCTTCCTACACCACGGGGGCCACCCTCAAATACCATTGCGACGCCCCGATCCTGCTGGACTGGGGGGGAACGCTGCGCGAGTTCGATATTGCCTACGAGACCTGGGGCACGCCCAACCACGACAGGTCCAACGTCATCCTGCTACACACGGGTCTGTCTGCCTCGTCCCACGCACATTCGACCGACCTGAACCCGCAGCCTGGATGGTGGGAGAAGTTCATAGGCCCCGGCGGTGCTCTGGACACGGACAAGTACTTTATAATATGCACCAATGTCCTCGGTGGCTGCTATGGCTCGACCGGTCCCAGCAGCATCGATCCCGCCGATGGGCAAAACTATGCCACACGGTTCCCCATCTTGACCATAGACGACATGGTGCGCGCCCAGTTCAGGCTGCTGGACCACCTCGGGGTCGACAAGCTGTACGCGAGCGTCGGGTCCAGCATGGGCGGCATGCTGTCCCTGGCGGCCGCCGTGCAGTTTCCAGACCGGGTGGGCAAGATCGTCTCCATCAGCGGTTGTGCTCGGAGCCACCCCTACAGCATAGCCATGCGCCACACCCAGCGGCAGGTCCTGATGATGGATCCGAACTGGAACAGGGGGTTCTACTACGGCAAGATCCCTCCCCACCACGGCATGAAGCTCGCCCGCGAGATTGCCACTGTCACCTACCGCTCCGGCCCCGAGTGGGAGCAGCGCTTTGGCAGGAGGAGGGCTGACCCAGCCAAACCCCCGGCCCTGTGTCCGGACTTTCTCATCGAGACGTACCTGGACCACGCCGGCGAGAAGTTCAACCTGACCTACGACGCCAACAGCCTCTTGTACGTCAGCAAGGCCATGGACCTGTTTGACCTGGGCGGCGAGAACAGGGCGCGCACCGCAGCCCGGCGGGCGGAGCGGGAGACGGAGCTCACCTCGGGTGGCGGTGCCGTGGGCTTCGATGCCAGCTGCAGCCTGACCCTCCCGGAGGATCCCTATGAGGAGCAGCCTGGCACCAGCGAGGGCGAGGTGGACCCGAAGCAAGCCTTGAGCGCGAAGCCACCCGCGGACCTCGTCGCCGGGCTCGCTCCCCTGCGCGACCACCCGACACTCGTCATGGGCGTGGCCAGTGACATCCTCTTCCCCGCGTGGCAGCAGCGCGAGATCGCCGAGACGCTGCGTTATGCTGGCAACAGGAAGGTCACGCATGTGGAGCTCAGCGAGGAGCAGAGCATGTTTGGTCACGACACCTTCCTGCTGGACCTGCAGAACATTGGAGGAAACATCAAGACCTTTCTGGGCTGATCGGGGTGAATTGAGACCAGATATGGACGGCCCTCCTAAGAAGAAGATGGATGCTTATCAATCCTAGGTGAGGCGACCACCAGAGGTATCTCGGAGGGACCAGAAATTTAGTGGCCAGGAAATTCCCATCTTCATGCCACATTATGTATATATAAATATATGTTATATCCATGCACGGCCCTCTACATATACCCACAAGTTTCAATGTACCTCATTCCAATTCTCACAAGGATCTAGCAAAAAGGAAGACTGAAGTCGGTGAATGTTGCCCTCTGTCGCGCAGTGTGCAGATATAGCATTCCAACTTGCGGGGACGGCATGGGAGATAGAAACAAGCGACCAAGAATCAACCGCAATAGAGGGAGGCAAGGAGGCCTAGGTCAAGCCTTGGCCGGTTCATCTCATCCTCTGAACCTGATACCAGTTGCGAGTGTGTGATATGAGATGAATGAACATTACCTGTTTCGGTTGCCAGCCGTGGTCTGATTGGTCGGTGGCAAACATCGACTCATGTACTATGTATACGCTGTAGCACATCTCTTATAACCTCGTTGTGCTTGGACCCAGCAGTAAATTATTGGCATACAAAAGCTAAGCTTGGTCGAAAATGCCTCGAGCACAATATTCTTGTGCTCAGCAGTTTTGTAGATGACTTTGTGTCAATAAATGGCTCTAGAGGAGATCTTCTATGGTGGAGTTGCATACGAAACTTAGTACTTAAGAGGGGAAGATAAAAAGATAAGCCAGGGAAACTGAATTTGTAGTCTAGGGTAAGTTTTACCCTAACCCTGGTCAGCTGAATATATTCGTTCTCTCAACCATCATTCTCGAAAGACCTTTGCAGATCATATATCCATGTATCAGGTCGTATACGCACCAACCTCAAAAAAGGAAAGGAAAAAAGTCAGCAATTACACTCTGCCTGTGATGCTTACATATCTCGGAAAGAAAATTAGAACAAGTAGATATCAGCACACTCACCTGCCAGACATCCACAGAGACTTGTTCCGTGTCGACCCGCGCTACATATCCATACGCAACCACATAATTCAGGTAGTTGTACGCAGAGCACGCCGTCTCGAACGTCAAAAACACATTGGGTGAGTGACCCGTCTCTCGGGCCAGGATCACGCACCCGTCGGATGTCTGCAGGAGGGCCACGACGTCTGGGTTGAACTCGCCGTTGGTGTCTTGTATGCCAGTATCGAGACCGCCGAGGACCGTGCCTGGAAGGTATTGTTATTATTATGATTATTACTACTTACTAAGCAAGAATGGTGCAGAAGCTTCATGTTTAGGTCGTTTTGGGCCCCATGAGATTGAGTGCTTCGACAAGAGCACATGAGACAGACAGAAAGAAAATGAGTTGCTGGCTCACCATTTATTTTAGGTCCGGTGAAACTGCCACCTGAGACCGGCTCGAACACCTGAATGCCCACTGGCGTGGATCCGAGGTTGGTGAGCGTGCCATCCTCAAGGTACAGAGTGAAGAGGTATGTCAACGCGGGAGCCGTTGGGGCAGTAACGTTTGTTGAACGTCCCGAAAGCTTCGTCGTTGGTAGGGCGTATGCTGTGGCCGCCAGACCAAAGAAGGACGTGAGGAGGGAGGCCAACATTTTGAGACGACAAGTCAAAGATTTCTCTTTTCTTTCCCTCCGGAACAGCTTTCAAGGCTGGTTACACAAGATTTGGAATCCGATCGTTGCACGAGCTACGTAAAATGAAAGTATATTTGTGCTACCACCCGGAACATTTTGTAACCTCAAGGTCATTCATTATATAATTCAACTTTTCAGTGCACTGCAAAGCCAGTCTAAATGTTTCTATAACTCCGAACAATTACTCCGGATCCTCTGGACATCTATGCCAAGAGGCTGAAGGTGTCTAAAGTACTTAGTAGGCAATAAAGAAATGTTTTGATTCCAAATGTCTCTCTAATTCCTATTTTGCAGGGCGCCGCAGAATAGACCCCCTTTAGCTCCCATATCATCGACACTGGCGCCAGGTGCGGCGTGCTGACAAGCGGCACTCCTCCGTGCAACTCAGCCGCGGCGTCTGTAAGCAAATCAGCGCCTGGCTCTCTGATGCTAGGGCTGATTTCTGGCTTGTCTAGGTTCCAATATATAATCCAGCAGGATTCCCATGATGTAATAGCATGTCATTGTTGCTGTGGTCGAGACAGCCTGTTGGCGACTGTTACGAAGCCTTTTGCAGCTCGCCGAAGTCAACATTGCTGCGTCTGCCCATGTCGGAGCCGTCAACACCATTACTATCGTTCTTGTCCTTGCCATTTCTTTCCCTAATCCTTATAATTTTCATATAATACCAACTATCTCGACTCAAGGGCGGCCTTGCTTCAACCCGTCCAGTTGATTCTGTATTGCTTATATTCTTGAAAAGAAAAATAGACAGAGACACTGAAATGAATGTCATCTCGAATGAACTGATCCGTCAAGTAGATTATGGGGTCTCCTCCGACATTTATTAGATATTTAATACCCCAGGAAAGAATTGAGTATTATCAACGTATACGCAGTGTCCTTTGAAACAATCATCACGCTTTGTAAAGAACTCAATTACATCATAAATTACTTCTATTGATCAACGCAGATGGCAGAATAATCTGGTTCACCAGAGTTTGTGAGACCAAAAATTGATTATGTTATATCAGCCATTGTCTCATTGGTACTATGAAGTAGGGAATGCTATAGGCGAACTGATCTCGTTGTGCGCAATGTGTACGATACATGATTCCTGCCCAGCGATGCCATCAAGACAGAAAATTAGAGCTACGTTGAAGGCTACGAGGCTGTGGCGCGGCTCCACAAAGTGAATAATGATCATACAAACGCGTTTCAGCGGATAAACCTGCGGTAGGAATTTGGGCAGGCCCCGAAAAGGGGAACTCGCCGAGTTACCGAGAAACGTCCGCAGCAGTGAAGAGTTTTTTTTTTTCTTCCTTTTTTTCCTTTCAGAGTGGAACTGCGGATGGAGTGTCCTCCGGGAAACGCCTCCCGCTGCGTCCGCAGCAAGGCGCCAAGAGTGAGGATTGTGGGCATGGCCTCGTCTTGGGCAAACCATTGGATTATTTCTCTGTGAGGTATCTGCTCACTGATCCTCTGAAAGGGAGGTTGTTATCTTGTTCAGGGACAGTCATACGGTGACCTCCGAACCACTTGACTTCTTACAAGTATCCCTCTCAATGCCCACTTCGTAATGGATTTGCTCCCATGGCTATCGTATGTTGTCCTTGCCTGAGTCACGACAGGATTTGTAGTCCAAGATAACTAGCCCTTCCGGAGCGGAAGCGGAGTGGATACCATGGATCCTCCCAAAAACACGGAGTGGCATGACGGACTAAAGTCTTAGGGGAGGATAGAATTCTTTGCGAGGAATTGATATTAATAGGGAAAGGGGGGCCCTTAAGGAAAAGAGGACCGGTGGGCGCCGTGAAGAAATGGCCCTCTATTCAACAAGACATAATCATTATAATTTTTTATCACAGGCACCGCGTGGCTGAGAAGAACAACTGCCAGAAACGGGGAAATGCATAGGAAATGATTGAAAAAGACAACGCCGAGAATGACCCGACTGGAATTCTATCATCAGACTCATCCGCAGTGATTCTGCTGAAGGATGACCCGCCCAACGGCGGGCTGAGGGCATGGCTCCAGGTACTCGGAGCTTCCTTCATGTACTTTAACACTTGGGGTAATTGCAGTCCAACCAACCTTTTGTTAACGATATTAACCACCCCCGAGAGAGAGAGAGAGAGAGAGAGAGAGAGAGAGAGAGAGCAAGCGTGATGAGCCCTTGATTGTTAACGGTTTCTGTTGTGTAGGTATTGTATCGAGTTATGGGAGCTACCAAGAGTACTATGAAGAGTCGATCCTCAGCACGAGCACCTCCTTCCAGGTCTCTGCGATCGGAGCGATCCAGAGCTTCTTCATGGTGTTTCTGGGATTTCTCGCCGGCCCGATATTCGACAAGGGGTATTTCAGACCTCTTGTCAGGGGCGGAACTGTCCTCGTGCTTCTGGGGACCATTACACAAGGCTTTTCGACCCGATACTGGCAGTTGCTGCTGTCGCAGGGTGTCTGCGTTGGTGTGGGAATGGGATGCCTGGCAGTCCCGAGCATAGCTGTCCCGTCCGCATGGTTCACGACCAAGATGCCTCTGGCCAATGGCATTATAGTTTCAGCGAGCGGATTCGGTGGGTTCGTATTCACCCTTCTTGCTCGCAAACCTTTCTTGGGAGAGGTCCTGGTGCTATGATCGTTAACATATATACCACTCTCAGGGTTGTATATCCAATCATGATCAAGTGCTTGATCCCGCTCGTCGGCTTCAAGTATACAAGTCTGAGCGTGGCGCTGGTGGTATTTGTCACATTAGGAACATCAAACATCGTCATGAGCCAGCCCGAGTCCTCACGACCCAAGAGGGCCTTCTTCGACCAAACAGTCTTGACAGACACGCCATACCTTCTCTTCGTCCTCGGCTGCGTCCTCACGTTCCTGGGCCTCTACACAACCTTCTTTTACGTTGCGGAATTCGCGATCGAGACCAACATCATGAAAGAAGGCGTGGCAACATATCTCGTCACGGTCTTGAATGCCGCATCCATCCTTGGGCGCATCCTGCCCAACATTCCACAAATCACGCAGGGGTTGGGGCCATTCAACATGATGATCATCTCGGTGTCATCTCTGGCCCTCCTCGTGTTGTGCCTCAATGCCGATACTGGTCTCGCGGGACTCATGACGATAGTCAGTCTCTATGGCGTCTTCACGGGTGCCTATTTCTCTCTACAGCCCACCATCTTCTGGCGACTCACTGCAGATATGAACCGTCATGGGACAAGGATGGGTATGGCATCGACGTGTATGAGTTTTGGACTTTTGATTGGGGCGCCGGCTTCTGGGGCGCTGTTGAGGACGTTTGGGTTCCAGGCGAGCTGGGCTTGGAGCGGAGTGACGCTGTTCTTGGGTTCCATGGCTATACTTGGTAGTCGAGGCCTGACAGGAGGCTGGTATCCGTTCAAGAGCGTCTGAGGGACAGGAGAGGTTGAGGATGGAATTGGACAGGCGGCCTTAGACTTGGTTAAGGAATGGTCTTTTTTTTTTTTTGTATTTTCTTCAAGATACCCAATGTCAATTTTGCGTACCCGTTTTCATCCACAAAAGCTTTTCTGAAAAGGGATGTCAGGAATAAATACTCAAGAATTTTCGAAGGAAGCTGGGTACATATCAGCAAGACTGCTTTCTGTCTTATGATATGTCTGGTCGAGAACGTCCCACCGCCGGGTCCTTCAGGAGGCATCAAGTATCTCGAGGACGGCCGCCTTGACCTTGTAGGCATCCTAAAATAAAGTAACCAACGGCGATAGTGGCAAGGCAGAAGTGAAGGGCAACTTGAGATCACCAGCACCGTGGCTCACCTTCACCTGACCGACCAGGCAGCGTATTCAATACCCTACTTGATCACATGAACTTCGTCCGAACATTCACCCCACGATCTATCTACCTGCTGGACGCGTTTTCTTGTCTATTCCACGCTGCCCCGCCTTTCTACGAGCCTCGCGACTTGGTGTTGTGTTATTGAACAGCAATAGCAACAATACACATCCAACAACATTAGAATTTCGACGCGCCTCAACCCACAACTGCTTCGATCTTTTTCCTTTCCTTTCCTTCCCTTCTCTTTTCTCTCCTTTTCTTCCACCCCAACAAAGCAGCGATCTCGAGAGCAACACAAGCTCTCCAAACATTTCAGAACCGAACCAACATCAACCAAGATCGCTGCCCCCATCACCATCATCAACAACAAGAACCTTTCTTCTCTCTCTCTGCCTGTCTCTCTTTATCTCTCTCTCTCTCTCTTTCTCTCCAAGATGGCGTTCACCATCTTCAACAAGATCCTTGGCCTGCTGATGACGGCCACCGTCCTCATCGCGGGCCAGGCCCTCCCCACCCACCACCTCAACCGCGGTCGCAAGGAGGAGGAGATGGACCGCGTCGTCGGCGTCTGGAAGATCCGCACGCCGCAGCAATTCTATGAGGCGTGTGGGATCGGGCCTGGCGAGCGCCTGCCGCTTCCCCCTGCGGGGGATGCGCGCTACGCGCCTCTGCCAGGTCCAGCCAGCCGTCGTCGTCGTGGTCCTTCTTCCTCCCCTCGCCCTTCCCCTCCCGACCCCGACGCCACCAAACCGACCGATGCGGACATCATGTGTGTCCCATCCCACATCCCCAAGGTGAAGAGCGCCAGGCTCCACTGGCTGCTCCACGACCTCATCTTGTCCCACCCCGAGGTCGACAGCTGTTCGCCGCAGGGGCGAGCTCAACTCTACGAGCTCGCCAAAGCCGAAGAGGCCCAGCGGCAGCAGCTGGCGTCGTCTCGGCTGCAGGAGCTGCTGCTGCGAAAGAAGCAGCAGCAGCAGCAGTCCAAGGCGGCGCGACCTGTCGCCACCGTGTTGTCGCCTCCTGCTGCCATCATCGACGACGATGACAACAACCAAGGACTGGCTGCCAACCTTGCCGGTGAGGGAGACGCGGTCTAGGAAGCCGCGTTCTCTTATTCGGACAAGAGCGAGCACGCCAGTCCTGTCGCCGTCGTGACGGATGATGCACAGCAGGTGCAGCAGCACGAGGGTGTGCAGGTTTCGGCCGAGGGGCTCTCCCCCGAGTCGCCACAGCAGGACACAGCTGTGGCGCAAACCATACAGCCCTCCCGTGGTCTCGAGGAGAATGCCGCCGGCCGCGAGGACGACAGCTTCATCATCAGTGATGGTGGTGATGGTGTCGATCTCGTCGTGGTCGACTCCGAGAGAGGTCAGGCTTCGGCCTGTACCGGCACTGACCCCCCGCCTCCAGAGGACAATAGCCCCCTCTCGGATGGCGCAGTGGAGGATGAACTGGATTGCAGCCTCGGCATGGCTGCTGGTCCGACTTCTCAGGCTGAGGCGGCCGACGAAGACACTGTTCTCCCGAATAGAGAGGAGGCAGTGGGCGAAGATGCATCCATGATGGATGTGGAGCCAGAGCCCAGCGGAATAATACAGACCAGCTCTTCTTCTGAGGCCGTCGAGGACGTCACCGAGAACGTCAACGAGGTTGTCGGCCAGAACCACGCCCACGCCCACATCGACGACGACGACGACATAGATGCGCCGGAGCCGATGGAGATCGACGACGTGCAGTTCCAGCACGAGGACCGCGTCTGCCCCACGCCACGGCAGCAGCAGCAGCAGCAGCATCAGCAGCAGCAGCAAGAAGCCGAGGTCTCTCAAATCAACGAGGGCCAGGTGGACGACCTGATGGATGTGGACGAGGGCCAATCGGAGGATGTGTGGGCCTCGATGCTGGAGGACCTGGATAACGACTTCCCAGAGGACGATCCCATGGAGGACGTCCAAGTTGTCGACCAGGAAGGCACTCAAGTTGTCGACCAGGAGGAGGCTGAAGCTGTCGACCAGGAGGAGGAGGAGGTCGATCGTGCCCCCAGGTCGCCAAAGGGCAAGGGGATCGCCTCCTACGATATGCCACCCACCGCGTACGAGCTGAGCCTTCTCTCCTCCCGCGACGACGACGACGACGACGACGTCATGGAAGATGTGCAGATGGTCGACGAGGGTATCGAACAAGTCGACGACGAGTGCATTGCCGGGCCGTCCAATACAAAGAAGATTGCGCGGGTGGTCGGCGGTAACCCCATGAAGGGGGTCTTCGAAGAGGATGCTCGCCCCAAGTCTTCGTCAAAGGGCAAGGAGATCGCCCACTCCAACGAGCCGACGACCCCTACCCAGTACCCGACCGAGTACCTCATCCAAGATGAAGAGGAGGAGCCTGTGCGCGCAGAATCGTCGAAAGCCAACGAGGTCCGGCAGCAGCAGCAGCAGGAGCAGCACCACCCAACGGGGCGCCCTGCCGAACAAGACAGCACGGACAACCTCATGGAGGATGTCTTCCAGGTTCGTGAAGAGGAGGATGCTGCTTCGAAGGTGCAGCAATATCACCAGCAGCCATCCTCGGCCTTCGTCGCTCGTCGCCCTCGATCCAAGCAGCCCAAGGCCAAGCCTGCCAAACCCATTGTCGGACGCGACCAGCGCGTCATCTTCAAGAAGGTCGGCGACAAGTTCTGCGGCTTCGAAGTCATCGCTCGACCAGGCGGACCAAGAGCTCCGACCAACGATGACGAGAACACCAACCGCCCCTTGGCGCCCATGGTCCAGAAGAGGAGGTGGGACGAGCCACACGGCCAGAGCCAAAAGGGCTACTGCACCGTCGCCATCCTCCTCCGGGCCTTCCACTACTTCCAGTCCGAGGTTCATGCCGGCCGCATCATAGATGAGATCCGCCGGGTCACAGCCTGCATGCTCCCAGACGCAAGCAGCAGAGGCGAGACCAAGGTCTACGAGAGCGCCCTCAACTTCGAGAAAGAGGCGATCGAGTGGAGAGGCACCAGGCCAGCGCAGCTCCGCACCTATGTGGGAGGCGGCAATTGGCGGTCTACAAGCATCACGACCTTCCACAAGTTCGTCTGCGACCGCGGCTACCGACCATCGCACCGTGGGCCCTGGTCGGTTGTGGAGGGTGCCCAGCTCATCATGGAGTACATGGCGCGCCGCATCCCTTTCCTCCAGACCAACTCCTACATCCTCAATGTCCTGGAGCGGAGCCTGACCCCCTGCGTCGAGTTCGCCATGCAGACGTGCGACCCCAAGCTCGGCTCCACGATGCAGGGCACGGCGAGGGAGCGCCACCTGCCGCCGCCCGAGCGACCCGAGCACCGCATGTACTCCCGCTCCTACGCCGCGCCCCTGTACGAGCTCGTACGCGCCCGTCTGTTCTTCTGGGTGACCCGCCTGGGCCCCTTCAAGACGGGGGAGCTCGACATCAAGGGTGCGTGGGACTGGGCCCGAGAGATCGACGAGCGGTGCAGGCTCAGCAAGCAGGGCAAGGTCCACAACGTCTGGGAGGTCAAGGACGAGCACGGCCAGCCCAGGGCCAATTGGGGGCCCAACGACGTCGCCAACCCCGAGCAGCTCAGGGGCTATTTCTTCACCTGGCTCGAGAACATCGTTGTCCCGCAGCTGCCAAAGCTCATTCAAGGGCAGGCCGAGGAAACCATGTCTCACATGTGTCTGGAGCACGATCTGGACTTGGAGATCTCGAATTACCTGCTCGACTTTAAGGGCTGGGGTCCAGACCGGCGTGCGCCTCGACTTTCGGGTGCGCAGGCGATTGCTGCTATCATCGCACAAAACTCTGGATAAGCATGAGTCTGCGTGATAGCCAGTGGTCTTGTTTGTTCGAGCAAAGGGGCGTTGGGCGAGATGGAGTGTCGATTAGAAAGGGACGGAAAGATTAGTCCCGGGGTCTATTTTTTTTTTTTGTTGTTGTTTTTCCCCTTCTCTTTTTCTTCGGCTCGGGTTTTTTTCAAGTTTTTTTTCTTTTTTCTTTCATTCGGTTAGGTTTTGAAGATGGACTTGATGATACACAATGGCCACACTTACTTCTGTGATGGCACCATATTATTATGGGAAAGGGAATCCCTTTTGATTTGTTTATTTGTGGGAACAGAGAACGATGGATGCGAATTCGGAAGAGCAGTGGAACGCATATCAGACTAGAAAAGTCAATCCGATTTCCACGATGCTCATAATCTCGGGCAAGATTAAATTTGGTTCGTGTTTTGATGAAATCCTTGAGAGACCGCCTTGTAACAGAAGCACATCGATCTGTGTCAACCCCATGGTCTCTCTCTTTCTCTTTGTCTCTCTTTTTGCACGGTAAAGCACGACACAAAAGCAGGTTCACGCTGCCTGCTTCTACTTTCGGCTGACCCAGCCTGCGTTCAAGTTGAATGATCCCTCGCGCCGTCCTCGTGCTTTTCAAGCATGCCGTGCTCCTCGACGAGATTCTGGGTATCCCCGAGCTTCTGGTTCGGGAGCAAGTACACCAGGATAAAACCAGGAGTGATCTAGGAAAGAAAGGCACATGCGTCAGTCGGCGAGGGGGTTTTCCTTTTTCCCACCAAAAACTTTTGTCCCATATGTTGTGGTGTGTAGATGAAGGAGTAATCAGTGAGGGAGGAAAGAAAGGAAAGTTTGAACTGACAATAACCATGGCTGCCACGAAGAAATAAGAGGTGACTGCGTTGTACTGGAAAAAGTAACCACAAAATTAGTTTTTCGCGGTTCTCCTCACGGCATGTACCTCGTCATCATCATGGAGAAGGAAACATTACTGCTTTGACAACGGCCATTCTCTCGGCCGTTCCCCAGGCAGGGATCACGCCCGTGATGGAGTTGAACAGCGTATTGATCAGCTCGGGCGTGGCGCTATCTCCAAGCTGCTTGGCTAGCTCCTCTCGAAACGTCCCCGTGTAGATGGCCCCTGAGATGGCATCCCCCACACTCTGTCCCAGGATGCCAAACAGCACGGTCAGGGCAGTCATCTGCGCCGCCTCGGAATGCGGTACATTGATGGTGGCCGCGACAAAGCCGCCCGTCTGGACCAGGCCATCGCCCAGGCCCTGGATCATCTGCACGATATACAGCTCGGCGTAGGGCGGGTTCGTCTGCGTGCGGATGTGGAACATGACGCCGTAGCCGATCATGCGGATGACGCAGCCCAGCATGATCCACCACTTGTACTGGCGCGTCTTCCACATGATGAAGCCGAAGGCGATGCCGACGAAGACGATGGTGACTGCATTGGTGTAGGATAAATAGGTGCCCTGCAGGACGGACATGTTTTGCGCGATGATGGCCCAGCTGTGGAGGAGATGGAGGTGATGATCCAGTTTGTTAGCCAAATCATTATTAATGACAGCCATTGATATCCAACCCTCTCAATACAATCAAAGCATATAACTATATGGGAAGAGAGATGAACACACTTGTAGAGGTAGCTGTGAGATGCAGCTGCTGCCATATAATCCAAAAAGTACAAGAGAAAAGCAAGACAGATGACCCGGTGCTTGATGTACCGGCCAGGAAAGAAAGGAGTCGAAGGTACCCGCGACTCATACAAAGGAAGAACCACCAGCAGACCAATCGGCCCCAGCACGAACAAGGCGATGATCCACGGCGTCCGGTACCCCTGCGGCTGCAACGAGGCCAGGGCCAAGGGCACGAGGATGAAGCCGAGGGACACGACGGCGATCATCAGGCCGCCCAGGTCGAGGGCAGCGCATACCTGCAAGAAACTTGGCTTGGGCTTGGTGGTGGAGGACGCAGCCACGAGCTGCGACTCGAGCTTCTTGGCGCGCCGCTGGAAGACGAGCATGATGATTGTGATGGCGGAGACGCCGACTGGGTAGCAGATGGTGTCGATTCCGAGGCCCCAGTGCCAGCCTAGACCGCCTGTAGACATGACCGAGTCGATACTTTTCAAACATATTAGTTGTGGAGAGAGAGAGATTTCCGTGAGATTTGACTTACATGTAGCCAGATATCCAAGGCAGAATGATATACGGCCAGAACTGAAACGAAACCCCAAAACCCCTCTGCCGAGTCGTGGTGAAATCCGTAATAATCACATCATTCATGGAATTGATAGCCGTCATGCCCAAGACCCGAATAAACGTCCCCGCCGCGATGGCCGGAAACGACCTGGCAGAGGCAGAGACGACGAGCCCGGTCGTGATGAAGACCAGGGCGACTGGGTACATCTCGCCGCGGCCGTAGATGTCGGACGTCTTGGCCCAAAAGGGCTTCATCAGGGCGAAGACGAGGTCGCAGACGACGGAGAAGGCCGAGGACGCCGAGATGTTCTCGAAGTCGGAGAGGGCATAGGTGTAATAGGTTCCGAAGGTAGTATTGTCGAACTCGCTGTTTCCCCTCGAGAGTCTCAGCAAAAGAGGAGTACGTTATGGAGTTTCTTCTCAGAGGGGGAAATGATTCAATACGTGTTGCTTGAGGAAAGAAGATCTCGACTTACTATGCGAGCATGCACAAGCCCAACCCAAAAAACACCCAGAATTTACCATGTTTCCCCCAGGCAGACTCCATAAGCTCGGCTCTCTTCGCTCCCTCCCCGCTGAGCCCAACGTCCGGCAGGTCTTGCTTGAGGCTTTCGGCATCTTGTTGTATCAGCGAGGGTTGCCTCTGGATGGAAAGCGGGTCGCTGGGCTCGGCTCTGGAGGACATGGCGACTGGCTCAGCTGTCTTCTTTTCTGAAGACATGGCGGGAAGAAGTAGACGGCCAACAAGAAGAAGGTATGAGGTGCTGTCGGTTTTGGTTCCTGGACCCGGAAGCTCTCCTCATTTCTTCCCAAGAATGGACAGGTCGTGAGGCCGAAGAGCGTGTATGTGAATGATAACCATCGATGAAATCGTCAGCTGTCACTCTTTAGTTAATATATCAACATCAAGTAATATTGGCCACTCCTCTTTCAACTATTTAGGACTGATGGACTGACCCGAAAGACAACTCACTGACTGATAGCTGCGGGCTCGGAGATAAGGCAGAACCTCAGGATGGCTGTCTGATAATACGTTGCATGTTACCTGCAGGCTCTCAAAGCATGTCTGGCGTGACACGGCACATACAAGCACACAGTTATTGGGGTTGAACTATTTAATTTTTTTGAGAGGGGGGGGGGGGTCAAAGTTTCCCTTACTCATCACATGCAACTGGTGTATCTACCTGGTCCCTCGTCTAGTATAGATAGGATTTAAAGACCTTTGCTCGATGATAGCCAATGGATAGCTAGAAACCTTTTTTTTTTTTTTTTTTTTGAGACTGTAGGGACTTGGCCTAGCACACTGCTCCTTCTTTGCTCTTGCATTTCCTTGGGTAGATGGTTGATGGTTCTTGCTATTCCCAAAAGAGGGGAACCGCATGTGAAGGGGCTCGTCTGATAGATAAGAGAAGGTGCTGGGAGACCAGAAGCAGCTTGTGCACCAGGCAAGAGAGATAGCGTGGCCTGGTGTTGAGATAGCGTGCTGAGGTTACCGCTTTTCACTAGACGATTAGACACTGGTAGACATCTCTAATGACATCTAAGCCATTCATGGCTTGGACCTTTGGTAAAGTCATGCCTCTCAGCCTCAAACGAGCCCCTATCTCAAGCAGATTTGGGTGTACACCGAGGAGGAACAGCCAGCCAGCCTTACTCGTCCTTAATGTTGGTCGAGGGATGGGCAGGGGCCTGCTGCGGTTATACCAATAGTGGAGTAACTTTATCCCCGTATTCCCCCAGTGTGACAGCCGAGTACCTGACCACCTAGAAGACAGGCTCTCTCGGTTACGGGAATACGCCAATCGCAGTGTCCCTATTACTCAACTGTTCCTCATCCCATGCATGCTGTACTGTATGCACTCATCATCCGCTTGGGCTAGGCTGACCCTCCTTCTCATTCCGTGTGACGATTCGCCCGGGTGGTGTGTGTGTGTGCCCATCTCCTGTCTCTTGCCTAAGCACTGCGTCTCCCTTTGGTCTTAGAAACTAGAGCCGGGCTATCAAGTGTGGCTGCTTTGCTTCTCAGTTTGCTGTTAGACGGAGATTCCACCAAGAACGGACCTCAACTATAACAGGAATGCATTATGCATTGTGAGATGGAGAGCCCAGGCTCACGTCCAGAACTGCTCCTGAATGTCAAGAGGCAGAGGCATCTGCGGTATCTCCTTTGTCTCAAACACCTTAAGCGACTTCGTCTGCGGCGTGCAGATCCCGATGGCGTGCCGGTCTGCGGTGTTGCTCGTGATCTCCTTGAGCATTTGAATCGCCGAGACGAGCTTCTGCAGGGACTCCTGCGAATCCTCCTCGAACCTCACGAGGCGGGGCCAGGCGTTGAAGACATGAACGTCTGTGAAGGTGTTCAGGTTGTGACGACTCTTGATGAGGTACTACATACTCAGCGCACGGGTGTATGTTAGTGGTGGGACAAGACGTTGTACAAATTCATGAGTGAGCGCGCTGGACGGTACGCAGGGAAAAAGAAGAGGAAAAAAAAAAGGGGGGGGGGGGGGGGAGCCAGCGCCCCCCACCGGCGCCCGCCCGAGCCGAAGCAGGCGCGTGC
>JACWST010000406.1:1572-18211 GCA_014850475.1 Cryphonectria naterciae | reverse complement strand
ATTTTAATAATAATTTATAAATTAAGCAAATATATTTATTTCCTTTTTTATAAGAAAAGTAATATAATAGAAAAATTTATATATATATATTCTTCTAAATAATTATTGCTAATTATAATATATTAGAAGAAATAATCTCTAATAGAAATGAAAATTCAATTTAAAATTTTAGATCTTGCTTATAAAATAGCTTAGAATACAAAATATTTATAATATTTTATCTTTAAATAAATAAATAAATAGAAAAAATAAATCAAATAATTGAATAATATTTTTAATATTATATTAATTAGAAATAAAACAATTAGATTGATTTATTATTGTTTATATAATTCGCTTATAATAATATAAATATAATCTGATAGCTTATTATAAAATATTACTAAAAGCAGATATAGAAATAATAGAAAAAAAGATTAAAAAAATTAGGAAAATCTAGAAAAATTTTTTAATTAGAATTATAATTTATCCATAAATAAATAATATATTATATATCAAAAAATTAAAAAACTAATCCTATAGAAAAAAGATAAAATTTATCTTTTATGCAAAAATATTTAAATAATTAGGCTCAATAGCAAATTTTATTATAAGAAATTAAAATCTTTCAAAATTTTATAATAAATCTCCCCTATTAATTATAAACTAATATCATTCTATAAAATAAAGATATATCTAATCTTCTATATTTTATTATTAGAATTAGCAATATAAGAAAATCTAATAGATAATATTATTAAAATAGAAAATAATAAACCGGAATATAAAATAGAATATATTATCAAATATAAAGGAAGAAATAATATACTGAAATATCTTATTAAATAGAAAAATTACCTAATAAGTAAAAATTCTTAGAAATTAGCAAAAAACCTAATCTATTGCAAATAAAAATTCGATTAATATTACCAACAAAACAATTATAAATATAATTAATAGAAAAATAAATTAATATTATAAAATACCGATCAAAATATTATATTAGATATAGCAAAAGATTAATCAGAAATCCGATTAATCTTATTATAATACTAATTTAAGAAAAATCCCTATTGGAATATCTAAAAATATAATTAATTAGCAGGGAAATAGATTAATTAGAAGGAAAAACTAATCAAGAGAATATATTAATTAGAATAGCAATCTATCAATAAAGCCAGCTATATCTGCTGATCCATAATCTAAGCCTTTTTAGCCAGAAAACTAGACTAATCTATAATATAATTTCCTATATTTATAAAATTCTAATCAAAACCTTTAAAGAAAAAATCCCTAGCTATTATTGCGAATTCTTCGGAAACTACCTCCTATATAGCTTTAGCAGCATAATAATGCTTCTCCTCTACTTCTAAATATTCTAAATCTTAAAAATTTATCAGGCTATAGCAAATAGCTTATATTATCTTTTCTTTCTATATCTTTATCTAAGCCCAGATATAACTAATCTTTATATTAAAGATCTATTGCTTTTTTTCCAGATCTTCTATTTTATTTTCCAGCTTTTAATATTAAATAGATATATAAAAAAGATCCAGAGAATTAATTAGCTTAAGGATATCGCATTTGGAATATTAATAATATATATATTTAGTATAATAGGAAAAATCCTTAGGCAATATTTTGCAAAATAATAAGCTCTATATATTACAGGCAGAATAGAGAATTATACTAATAGCATTAGAAAGAATAATAAAATAAAGAGATTTCTTTATTTTGATCTATTAGAATAAAGATTTGAAGAATAAGGTTTTTCAACTCTGGAAAGCATAATAAGTTAAAAAGGCATAATACCGCAAAAAAGGATAATAGGAAAACTTATAGCAGATTATTAGGGATAATAATCAATAAAAGGAAAATAATATTATAATCTATCCAATATATAGATCATAAAATATAGTATAGCATTAGAACTATTTAAAGTAAATCCTATAGAATAGCAGATTTAATATTTGCCTTTGGAAAAATATAAATTATAATTATATAACCCAATGTTAGGATTATAAAAGCTGCATAATCGATATAATTAATTATCAATTCTAGTAACTTATATTAAAGAATAGATATATAACTAACAATTATTATTATTAATAAATAGATTTTGTATATAGTTTTTCAATTATTAATCTAAATATTAGATCATATATATATTCTAATAGCTCCAAAAGCAGTAAATATTTATATTTAGATTTTAGTTATATTTTTATATTCAAGGCCTATATTTCGATACCGCATTTATTAGCATAAACCCTTTGTATATTTAGGAATCCCCGGATTACTGCAGTGCTCATTACAGCTATATATTTCTAATTTAATAGTTTTACTATTTATTGCGGAAATATATAATAAAAAGCATTATTTTAGGATAAATAGAATATAATATAATCTGATAAATTGATTTATAACTTAATATTATTATAATAAGATTAATTAATATATTTTTTTTCGCAGAATATTTTAGAAAAATAATAATAATAATTAATTATTATTAGGCAAATTATAATTAATCTTAACTTTGCTAATCTTATTCTATATTATTATTCTAGATTTCATAATCAGAATATTAGCAGTTTTCGCAGCAAATATCCTATAAACTTATCTAAAGATATTTTTCTTAAATACTTTTCTATTAATTATTAATAAATACTCCAAATTATTTATAATTATTCCAGGAAATAATATTTATATTGCTGAAAACTAGATATAAATCTTATGTAAATAATTTTATTTTTCAAACTAAGAAATTCTACAGAAAATTATTTTTAATTGAAATATTTAAATTTTTATTAGCTTCTTAAATAATATTTTAGAAAGCAATTAATACCAAATTAGCTTATTTAATCGCCTTATATTTATAAACTAATAAATAATTAGAGAAAGAAAATCGAATAATTCAATTAATAATATAATATTTCCTAGCAATAAATTTAAATATAAAATAAATAGAGATAATATTAATATTGCAATTTAATCTTGTTAGTATATATAATTAAGCTACTAAATATTTAGCTAATTAAATTCTATATAGATTTAATTTATTAGCTAATATCTAGATAATAAATAATATATCGGAAATAGTATAGAATATTTTCCAGGAGAAAATATAGCTTTTAATTGCCGAAATATATATAGCTGCAAAGAGATAATATAATAAGTAATATTAGCATATTTCTTTTTAATTATAGAATTAGATATATATTCGAATTAGAAATAAATATTTCTAATAATAGACAAAACTTTTTCAGATAATAAGAAAAATTGAAAGCTTAATATATAAATTTAAGCTGGTTTTCTTCATAAATATATATTTAGTAATAATAATTATCTAGCTATTGCTAGATAGCTTTTTATAAAATAATTCTTATAAATATAATCCGATATATCAGAATATTATAAAAATAAATAAAGATCTAGATATAAATAAATATTATAAAAAATAGTATTATTATAAATTAGAAAAGATTATTAGCTGCTGAAAATATAAATATAAATATAAATCCTTAAAAACAGAATATCTAATGAAATAGATAAATTATTTAAACTAATTTAATATACAAATGCCTAAAAGGCGCTATTAATAGATAAAATAATCAAAGAATTTGATATAAAAATCGATTTAATAGCAAGATTTAAAGCTTAGGCAGAAAAATATATAGAATTAGCTTTTATAAAATTATAGCTAAGCAAATTGCAGAAAAACCTTATAGCGCGATAATAAAAGAGATTATATAAAAACCTGGCCCTATAAAATTTATTCCAACTATATAAAAAATAAGGCTATTTGCATTAGATAAATAATAAGCAGTTTCTAGGCAATAATAAATTTATAGCTAATCTATTATAATCTATAAATATTCCTATTAATAAATTTTCCTTTATTATTACGAATAATTATATAAATTTATTATATATTCTCTAGTTTTATTACTAATTATTCTTTATATTATTTATCTGCCTTATTTTATATTTATAATTAGATTATTATTTACTTTTAATATTAGAATTATATGTCTATAATTTATATAGCTAAATCTAATTAAAACCGAAACTAAAATTAATAATATTTACTTATATATTTTTTTTCAATCAGAATAATATAAATATTATTATTAGATTATATAAATTTGCTTGCTATTTTTAATATTTCGATAATTTACTAATAAGCTATAATATATAATATATCTGATTTCTCTGTAATATTCTATTTCACATTCTAAGCCTATATATAATAATTATATTAATATAGCTATATTATAAAATATAATCTGCAGATCTATAAAATAGCTTTATAAGATTATTATATTTTAGATAGATATTATTAAACTTTTTATCTTTCTAATAGGGGAAAATTTGATCTATAAATGTATCTATACAATTCAAAATTATCTAAGCAATTTTCTATAATAGCATATTCAAGTTTTTCGCAATATTCTTATTGCCGAAAAATATATAGATTTTATTGATTAAAAGATCGAATTTAATATTTATATATCTAGAAGCAAATTAAATAATTTGGATATTAACTGCTTATTTATTCTGAATAAAGCTAAAAATTCGATTTTATATTATCTGCTTTTATATTAGATAAATAGAAATAATTCTATTTATAAAAATTAGAATTTATATTCAAATATTTATTATAGATAGAAAAAAGAAAATGAAAATAAATTAATTAATAATATTAATAAATCTTATTATTCTTTATTTATTAAATTTATTAATAATTTATTATATATTAAAAGCTTTAAATCTGCTTTTTATATTTTATCTAAGATTTGCTATTCTATTTTCGAAAAGATAATCAAAACTTAGAAGAAGAATTATAATTATTAGAATTAGTTTATTTCCAGCTATTATACTAATAGCTCTGAATAATTCCAATTTCTGCTTTATAGCAAAAATCAGGATATTATATATTATATTGCTAATATAGCTAAGAATATCTAGCTTATTCTGCAAAAAATAAGCAAAATTAAACTACCTTTTATAGAAAGAATATTTATTTCTAAAGCTATAATAACTTGCAATTTCATTATATCTAATTATTTCTGCAAATAAATTTAGAATAATAATAATAATACTTTCAAAATAATCAATTTATACTTTTTTCCTAATCTATTTATAAAAACCCTGATAAATATAGCTATAGCTAGATTGTCCCAGAAACTTTTTATTTCTAAAGCTAGCTTTAGCTTCTGCCTTATAATATTTTCTATTTTTAATAATCTCCCTTTTATTATTTATAAAAAATTTATATTCTTCAAATAAATAACTAAATCGCTTAGCTATTATAATATTAAGAATAATATTCTTTTTATTATCTAGCTGAAATATATTATTATTATTAGAGATTTAATTATTATATATATTTATAAGCTATAAAATATTAAATTTAATTTTATTATAGCTAGCAATATAAGCTATATATATTATATCTTTATTATTAATATTATCTGCTAAATTTGCAAGTTTATTAAAAAATAATTATTATAAATAAGATTATTATTATAATTTATTTTATAAGCTTGAATTTTATTATAGTCTATATTCTGGATTATAATTAGAAGTTTGAAGCTATTAAGAGAATTTGCATTGCTAATAAATATAATATCAATATTAATGCTATTTTCGAGAGATAAATCTAGAATTAGAAAAATATTCTTATTTCTATTAAAATCTGGAAATATAAATACTGATTTATTAATATCAATTGCTATTTTATTAGCAAAAGGCTTATTAAAGCTTTTCTGCTAATTATTAAGAAATAGGCTAATTTAGCTAAAAACTTTATTAATAAAGAGATAATCGAGGAATTTAGCAATTTAATCTATAAAATAGTGAAAAAATTCGCTTTTATAATAAATCGCTTATCTAATAAAATAAATTCGGTTTATAATTATTAATATACTAAGGGATATAATTATGAAGAATAAATCTAATATATGAAAGATTTAGAATAATATTATTGTTTTTGTTTTATTTTTTCGTAATTATAAACTAGAGAGAATTAATATAGAAATATATAATAAACCGATAATTCAAATTGATTATATTACTTCCCTTATTTATAAAAAATCCAGAATCAAATGCCTGATTTCTCTATGCCAAAGCCAGCTTATCAAATATATTAGCTATAGCATTTATAGCGAATTCACTAACCCCTTTATATTTAATCTGATCTATTGCAGATAATAAATATAAGAGGGCGGCAATTAATATATCCTATGCATTCTATTATAAGTTTATAGGGAATTCAATAGTTGGATCTATAGCGGATCTACTATTAAATCTATAATGAATTTACTATTAAATATATAGTGAATTCACTATTAAATCCTATTAAATCTGTAGAGAATTCACTATTAAATCTATAATGAATTCACCAATAGATATATACCATATTCCCTAACGAATTCACTAGAGATTCTCCACTGGATTCATACTATATAATATTCTATAGTTTTATTCCTCTGTATTATCTTTAAGAGGAGAATTTATCCTTCGTATTATATTTTGCAATGCACAATAGCACTGAGCACCCCCATCACTTTTATAAGGAAAGCCGCTTAGCAGAAAAACTTATATATATATTTCTCAGAATAATTATCGCTAATTATAGCATATTAGAAAGAATAAACTCTGATAAAAATAAGAAGTTTAATTTAAAATTTTAGATCTTATTTATAAAGCAATTTAGAGCTTGATAAAAAATATTATAAATATTTTATTTACAAATATATAAATAAATAGAATAAATAAATTAGATTTTAGAATAATATCTATAATGTTATATTAATTAGAAATAAAATAATTAAATTAATTTATTATTTTTTATATAATTTCAAAAGATAATAGGAAGTGGAAAATACGTAATAAGTAGAAAAAGTAGATAGTTATTGGAAGGCTTAAATTAACTTGCTTAATTATATATTCCTATCTTGAATATAGAGGAAATATACTGATTATTTATCTTTGAATTTCTTTCAATAGTAAATTACTAATTTAATCAATTTGTTAATATCTTTATTATTTATTAAATTATAATATTTTTTATTTTATTATAAAATTCCTTATTTAATTAGTATAATTTTATTTTACTATTAACATTTAGTTATTAGAATTCTAATTTATTATTTAATTTCAATAGGAATCTATCTTATTATATTTCTTTATTTATTTAATTTAGATAAGAATTTTTATTTTAAAAGAATTCACTAAAATTTTATTTCGGAGCATTTGCTCCTGATAAGAGATTAATATAATATAATTCGCTTATATTAATATAAATATAAATATAATAAAGAAATCGCTATTTCTTGCATTTTATAAATATAATTTTTAGTATAAAATTTTATTAAGCTTAAATATAAAACTAATTAATAAAAAATTAAAAAATTAAAAAATTAAAAAAATAAATAGAATTCAAATTTATCCAGAAATAAATATTATATTTTATAAATTCCAAAAAGATTAAGAGATTAATTTTATAAAAAAGAGATAAAATTTATTTCTTTCGTAAAAATATTAAAAATTATTAAGCTTAATAGCAAATTCAATTATAAAAAGCTAAAACTTCTTAGAATTTTGCAATAAATTTTTATAATTAATTATAAATTTATATTATCTTATAAAATAAAAATATGTCTAATTTTTTATATTTTACTATTTGAATTAATTGTATAGAAAATTTTAATAAATAATATTATCAAATTGAAAATAATAAATTAATCAAAAAATATATTAATTAGAATAATTAATTATTAATATATAAAAAGCACTGCAGTAATCCGGAGATTCCCAAATATATAACTAAAGTCTGAATATAAATATTTACTGCCTTTGAAGCTATCAGAGTATAATATAATCTGATATTTAGATTAATAACAGAAGAACTATATATAAGATCTATCTACTAGTGGTAATAATAATTAGTTATATATCTATTTTCAATATAAATCAATAGAATTAATAATCAACTGCATTAACCAGTCGATAAAATCGATAGTTGATTATGCAGCTTTTATAATCCTAATCCTGGGTTATATAATTATAATTTATATTTTTCTAAGGGCAAATATTAAATCTTCCGCTCTAAAAGATTTATTTTGGATAATCCTAATGCTATATTATTTTTTATAATCTATATATTAAATAGATTATAATATTATCTCTCTTCTATCGATTATTATCCCTAATAATCTTTCGTAAATTTTCCTTATCATCTTTCTCTATATTATTATGTCTTCCTAATCTATTGCTTTCTAAAATCGAGAAATCTTGTTCTTCAAATTCTTATTCCGATAGATTAAAATAGAAGAAGTCTTTTTAATTTATTATTTTTTCCAAAGCTATTATAATAATTCCTTACTCTTGCTATAATATATAGAGTCTATTATTCTATAAGATATTTTCTGAGGATTCCTTTTATTATGCTAAATATATATTATCAAGTATTCTAAATGCGATATTCTTAAACTAATAAATTTTCGGATCTTCTTTATATATCCTTTCAGTATTAGAAGCTAGAGAATAAAATAGAAGATTTGGAAGAGAAATACCAAGTTCTTAATGCGAAAATTAGCTAGATCTGGGTCTAGAAGAGGATATAGAAGGAAAAGATAGCTTAGGCTATTTGCTATAATTTATCGAATCTCTAAAATCTAGAGCATTTAGAGGCAAAAAAGGAATATTATTCTGCTGCTAAGACTATATATAGGAGATAGTTTCCAAAGAATTTGCTATAATAGCTAAAGATCTTTTTTTTAGGATTTTAATTAGAATTCTGTAAATATAGGGAATTTTATAATAAACTAGTTTGATTTTCTGATTAATAAAGCATAGCTTAAGTGATTAGTAAATATAGCTAATTTTCCTATTAATAATTCATTATTCTAATTAATATATTCTTCTAACTCATTTATTTTCTAATTAGTTTATCTTATTTGCTAATTATATAATTTTCTATATATTAGTAAAAGCTTTTTTTAAATTAATAATATAGCTAGATTAATCAGATTTCTAATTAATCTTTATTATATCTAATATAATATTTTAATTAATGTTTTATAATATTAATTTATTTTCTTTATTAATTATAATTATAATTAATTTAAATTTGTAATGATCCAGTACTATACACAAGTATATAATACCTCACAAAGGGGTTTATGCTTTTAAGTAACAAGGGCAGTAGAGGTTGTCTGACTTGTACGGAAACATAATCAATAAGTAAAGATCATTCGCCTTTGGGGCTATTGAGTTCACACAGAAAACAATACTTAGATTGACGACTGAAGAGCTATACGAAACTATCTGTTGACTGGTAAATATCCCATCCTTATATATCCAGCTCTTTAGTCCTGGTCGTCAGAGTCGCCTCACGACTCTGTCGACTCTTGGTGTGTTAGTCGCTTGGGTCGTCTGGCGACTTCGGCGACTATCCCTCCCTTGCAACCCTAACCCTTGCTTATATAAGCATGTCCTAATGCCGGATGTTGGATCCGTATGCATATGTCCTTTGTTCTCCACCTGATCCTGTTGGTAGTTGGTACTGTTGGTTCTTTCGGTTCATAATAATATCCCCCTCCTTATGATCTTTGTCCCCAAAGATTTCCTGTAAGTTCCTGTTCTTCTGCATGTCCCGCGTTATGCTTTCCTAATTCGTCATGTCGAACAGAGTCAAAAAACCGATCGTCGCGAATCTTTGTTCTGAGAAGTCTAAACAGAAGTCTTCTCTTTTCGCTATCATCCTTTCGAGTGGGGTCAAGATGCATCCTTGTTCCTTTTGCGATTCCCTGGGGTTGGAGTCCTGCGTTGTTTCTCCTGGTGATTCTTCCCGCTGTGCCGAGTATGTCCGCCGCAAATGTGCCAAGTGCGACGTCCTGGAGCCCACCAACTCCTCTGAGCTGCTCCATATTTCGGCTAACTACCAAAAGTTGGAGGAGGAGATAGAGAGGCTTGAGGAGGAGCGGTTCGCCTTGGATGCCAAGATTTCTCGCATCTGTAAGCAAAAACGGATGTGGCGGGAGAAGATGGCTCGCGCTATTCATCGTGGTTTGTCGAATCTGGAGGAACTGGAGAGACTTGAGGCTGAGGAGGAGGCCGGGCGTCTAGCTACTGAGACTGGTCATCGCCCTTCGGGGGAGCTTGTTCCTGAGGGTCCCCTGCCACAGAACTTCGATGCTCTGATTGATGGGATAAGTCCTGTCGACTGGTCTCAACTGTTATATGATGACCATATCGCTAATACTGGGGCTCCTGATGGTCCATCGGGTTCTTGACTGGTAAGTTGTTGCTTGGTCCTTGCCTGGTTTCCTTGTAAGGCTGTTTCTTGTGCTGACTAGTCTTGGGTATTTCAGGGCTATTTGTTTTGCTGGAGTTCCGAGTTCGATTTTTGGTAGCAATCGATTTTTTTGTCGTATTTTTGCAAAAGTTCTTTGCAGTTATCGAGATTCTCCTTTGGTTCCCATGTATTTTCTGATGCTGGGTAACCTTTCCATTTGACGAGGTATTCCAAGGTATGTCCTGATCCTCTGTGCCTGAGAATTCGCTCAACCTCGTACTCTTTCTCATCTGGGTTTGCTGTCAGAATGGTATCTTCTGCAGGTTTCTCATTTGATGCCGCCGGTTCCAGTTGTGAAATATGGAAGACCGGGTATATCCTTATGCCATAGGGTAATCCGAGTTCGTAGTTGAGATCCGAGATCTTCCTGAGGATTTTATATAGTCCTAGTTTCTTGTGATCAAGCTTTCTGCTAGGTTTGCCAGTATCGTATTCCTTGCGTCGAAAAATATAGGCTATATCCCCCTTTTTAAGGGTCGGTTCCTTGATTCTCTTAGAGTTGGCATACTTAGATATTCGTTCTCTGATGAATTCTAATTCCTGTTAGACTTTCTTATAGATTTTCCTAATCCTTTTAGCTTTTTTATCAGCTGCTTCTGCATTTGCCTCTAATAATGCTTTATAATAGGCTATAAGGTTTTATTTATATAATATAAAGAATAGTGATTTCTTTATTATGCTAATATCTGCGCTATTATATGCAAATTATGCTAATGGCAATAATTTTATCCAGTTATTCTGGTCAAAGTTTATATAGAACTATAGATATTATTCCAAAATCTGGTTGAATATCTCTATCTGACTATCCATCTGCAGATAATATGCTATTAATATCTTGAGCTATGCTCCTAAATGCTTTGTAAATAAAGTCCAGAAGTTTGATATAAACTTCCTATTTCTATCGCTAATAATTTCTTATAATATGCTATATTAGATTATTATTATCCTAAAGAATACATAGGCGAGATCTTCTGCAGTGCTTGCTTCCTTATAAAGGATAAAATAAGCATATTTGCTTAATCGGCATATTATTACTAGAATGCTATCAAATAGCATTCTAGTTAAGGGTTTTCGAGAAAGCGATAGCTTAGTAATAAAATCTAAGCTGATAGATAATCAAATAGTCTTAGGTATTAGTAAAGGTTATAACAATCTGTAGGGTTAATATTGCTCTGATTTATTCCTTCTGCAGTCGCTGCACTGCTTAATAATTCCTTAGATTTTTCGCCTAAGTTCTAGCAGATTCTATTATTATTAAATGCATTTATAGATTGCATTAACCCCTTAATATCTATATGCTAGTGCGCTATATATATCCCGGATATATTGGTTCTATTTCTCAAAGGTTATATTATCTAGTTGCTTGCTTTGCGACTTAATTCTGAGGATCGCATTAATTTCTTATATTGGTATAAGGTTCCTTTTTTTATCTTCGGCTAATAATATCTATTGCTAAGTCTCTGACTCTGGAATATAGTCAGATCTCCTATTTAGAGCATCGGCTTGTGAGTTTTCTTTTCCTTGAATATAGCTGATCTTAATATCGAATTAGGAGAGAAATTCTGCCTATCTTATTTATCGTTTATTTAGTATCTTGATTATAGTGAATATAGTGAGATTCTTATGATTCATAAATATTTTAATTGGGTATTTAGCTCTAATCAAATAGTGTTATTATTTCTGAAATGCATATACTATTGCTATCAATTCCTTATTTAAGATCCTATATTGTTCTTCGGATCTATTTAGCTTTTTGCTGAAATATGCAATTAACTATAATCGTCTTTATTTATCCTATTATATCAGATCTCTGCTAAGCGCATAGTCTAATGCATCTATATATAGCTCAAATTCTTTGCTGGGGTCTGCTTTCTGAAGAATAGGTTTTTCGCAGAATTTTCTTTTAATGCTATCAAAAGCATCCTATTGCTTCTGAGTCCAGCGGAAAGGAATATCCTTTTTAGTGAGTTTAGTCAAGGGCATTATAATGCTGCTATAGTGACTAATAAACTATCGATAGTAGTTGCAATATCCTTGGAATGCTCGAATATCCTTGATATTTTGCGGTTGCGGCTAGTCTCTGACTGCTATAATCTTATTATTCTGCATTCTGACTTTGCCTGATTCGATAGTATATCCGAGATAATCGATCTTCTGAATATGCTAAAAGCATTTCTGGGGATTGACTAGAAGCTTCGCATTCTGGAGCTTATTAAGCATTATTTTAATATATTATTAATATGTTTCCATATTAGGGGAGAAAATAAGAATATTATCCAAATAAGCGATAACAAAATAATCTAAATATTCCTGGAGAACCTGGTTGATTATTTCCTGGAAAAAAGCCGGAGTATTAGTCAGGCCGAATAGCATAACTATATACTCATAGTATCTATATTATATATAGAATGCTATCTTCTATTCTTCTCCTTTCTTTATCCTAATAAGGTTATAAGCTCTCTTGAGATCAAGAGCTATAAACTACTGAGCTTCTCTTAATTGGTCTCAGAATTCCTTGATAAAAAGCAATAGGTATCGATTCTTAATAGTGATATTATTAAGCTATCAGTAATCGATATATAATTGAAGCTTGCTATTTTTCTTAAATATAAATAGGATAGAATATTCTGCTGGAGATTATAAGGATCTAATATAATCTTTTCTAAGGTTTTCGTCAAGATATTCTCTGAGTGCCTGAAGTCTTGCTTCATTAAGACTATAGATAGGAAAGAACTTTGGCTATTCTCCATCTTTAAGTGGGATTTCGTGGTTATATAAGCTATATTCTGGAAATCCTGTCTCCAGTTCGTCTTGGAACAGTCTTCGGAACTCGTGGTATTCTCTTGGAATATTTCCGAGTTCTGATATCGATCCTGCCTCTGTTTCTGCTATCTGGAGAAATAGGAGGTATTATTAAGCATTTTTCGTTTCGCGCTATCCGGGGTTATAGGGTATCTTTGTTATTATATCGTAATCTGCCCTATTCCTATATCTTCTGGGTGCCTCTGGGTATCTGTCTAGGGCCGGAGAGAATCTCTTATTCTCCTTCTGCGCGCTTATTCTTCTGCTGGTCCGAGTCCTGCATTCTGGGGCCAGAGAGAACTTCTTTGCTCTGCGTTGAGTCGAATCTTCTGTTCGGCATCTATCCGCTTATATTTCTAGTTTGTTCTTGCTCTATTGCTGAGAGTCTAGGTTTATTATAACCCTTCTCTATAAGCTATTAGTCTCTGCTAATTTAGAGATATTATAAGCATCCGTTTGAGAGTCTTTATCTTGACTTTTCTCAGTAATTAGATCTTGCCCTGTGCCTTTGATTGCATCCTTCCCTTGGATAATAGCATTATCCCAAGAGATCTGGCCAGTAGACTAATCGATTCGAGGGTTTGTGGCATATAGCTATGGAATTCCTAATATCAATTTGTATTATGCTATTTCCATGATATTCAATATAATTGAAATTATATAATCTTATATTCGGATTAGTAGATAATTAGTCTCTAATTCTACTCTTTTTTAGCTATAGCTGATTTTTATTCTATCTATGGTTTTGAGTATATAGGAGATTTTCTTTTTCTTCCAAGGGATCTTATCCCTATTAATAATTCATAATAAGATGAAATTGCCTTAGGCGCTATTATCTAATAATGCATAGTATTTTCGTCTATTAATCTCTGCATTAAATATCAAATATGCTATATCAACTCTCTGAGTTGCATAGAGGAACCGCTTGTTAGGTTCTGATTATCTATTATCCCTTATAGGCGATCTATTCCTTTTGGATTTTCTGTTCCGGTTTATCGGGCTTTTCTAGCTGCTTGCTAAGCTAGGCTTTTAGCTTTTTGCTGCTTCTAGCATTATTCTGACCGCTTATTTTCTTCTCGAGCTAGCTATTCTTATTACTATCAATAAGCCTTCTGCTTATTTTTCATAAGATCATGCTATTTCTTCAGTTTATATCCTATATAAATATCGCAGCATATTATAATGCATTATCTCTAGCTAGCAGGGCCAACTATAATGCATTCTGCTGAATAAATCTCTGGAAGTCCGATTATAGCTAATCCTGCAACTTTGTCCAATACTTTTCTATAGCATGCCTCTTAGTTATAATAGATCTTCAAGAGGCATGCCCTAGGGCATACTGGGAACCAATCTCCTTCGATCTTATCCAAGAGATGAATAGTGCAGTTGTAAAATATGCATAAGAACTATGCGATATTTATATAATCTATATAATTAGATTGCAATCGAAGGCTTTCTTCTATTCTGAGGGTTTATCTCTATATAGATAAGAAAGATTGTGCTTATCGAGTTGGTATTCTATTGATCCAGATATAAATATCGAATTTCCTGATTTGTTCCTATATATCGGCTATAGCTAGCAGAGCTATAGCTAAATCTCCGAGTATGCAAGGGTATTTATTGCTTGAGCTTTCTATAGGAACTGATTCCTATGAGAGTATTATGCTTTTCTTGCTATTATCTATCTGAGAGGATTCTTGGGCTGATTATTTAGACTTCTGCTATTCCGTGAGGAAGCGGAAATATTTCTCGTCCGAGTATATATCGATCTCGGATAAGTCTATTAGATCTTTGGGGTTATTATTATCTATAGCCTTATTATAGGCTGATTCGATCCTCCTTGCATTCCTCTGCTTATCCTAATAGCTTTTGGGGAGATGCTTAATAGTTTCCTTGTTATTAAGATGCAATATGCGATTATTATTATAATAAGGATCTGCTGCTTTCTCCAAAAGTTTGCTAGGGGCTATCTCCTGGCCTATTGGGTATAATAGATAAACTATATAGTATTTGCAAGTGATTTCGGGAATATTATTAATTCAGCATTTTATATCTATGCAGATGCACCGAATTTCTTCTCTGATTATCATATTGACCTATTATTCGATAATATTCGCTTATTATCCTTCGGATATTAGGCGCTATTCTTTCTATCTATATAGCTGCCTGCAATCTTTGGCAAAATAGCCTAATTTGCTATAGTTATAATACTTCTATCTATTGCCATCTTATCGATAGATAGCATCGAGTTCTATAGGTCTAGCATATATAGTATTGCTATAAGCTGTGCTGCGGTAATTTCTGTTATTATTATTCCATTTCGAGTTATGCTGGTATTTCTTTCCAATATTTGCCTGGAAGCGATTTTTCCAGAGTGCGCTAGGAACTCATCCCTATCATTCCTATTATCGTTCGTAGAGGCGATCATCGATCCGCATAGCAAAGGCAATAAACTTGCTAAGTTTCTCAGATCAGTCGACCTTTGAGAATTCATCCTTTACTTCCTCCTTAAGTCTATTATAATATTAGGCAATAAAAGCTGCATTAGTCTAAGATAGATAAGATAAAGCTTTTCTGAATTCCATAATATAATATGCTGCTGACTTGGTTTGCTTAAGCTTAATAAGGACTTGCTTAGCTTTGCATTATTTATTAGTATTGCCGAAGATGTTCTTAAGGGCTTATTCCAGATGACTATAATCTTCGAAGATATATCTGGTATGCTTTATCTGAGCTTCGTAACTTCCTTCGAGATATTCACGAACTATTAGTTCCAACCAAGCGGATGCATCTCCTTCGAGGCGGCTGCTCATAAAGAGCACCTTATCGGACTCCTTGGGGAACTTCTTGGCTTCGTAGTAAAAATAAGCCTTATACTGGATTAAGAAGGGCTGGAGTTCGTCGCGTTTTCCTCTGTAAGGGCCTGGCTTGTCCAGCTTATAGGTGCGATCTTTCTCGGTGATCATGGGGGCACTGGGTCCTTGAGCCATTTATTGCTCCAGCTGGTGGATACGGTTCAAGAGATCTTGAAGCATAAGATCGGTAGTTTGCATAACAGGAGTGTCGGGAGCTATCGTGTTTCCGTATTGCTGAAGTCAGATAATACTAAACTATTCTTGAGCAAGAGTCGTCAAAATGTAATGATCTAGTACTATACATAAATATATAATACCTTACAAAGGGGTTTATGCTTTTAAGTAACAAGGGCAGTAGAGGTTGTCTGACTTATATGGAAACATAATCAATAAGTAAAGATTATTCGCCTTTGGGGCTATTGAGTTCACATAGAAAACAATACTTAGATTGACGACTGAAGAGCTATACGAAACTATCTGTTGACTGGTAAATATCCTATCCTTATATATCCAGCTCTTCAGTCCTGGTCGTCAGAGTCGCCTCACGACTCTGTCGACTCTTGGTGTGTTAATCGCTTGGGTCGTCTGGCGACTTCGGCGACTATCCCTCCCTTGCAACCCTAACCCTTGCTTATATAAGCAT
>JACWST010000405.1:0-18241 GCA_014850475.1 Cryphonectria naterciae | reverse complement strand
CCGCGACGGGGTGCTCGCCCTTCACTGCTGGTGGGCGATGGCGGGTGGCCCTGCACACCGCTGCCCCGTCACGAGAGCCTTCCCCTTTTTTTTTTTCTTTCTTTTTCCCTTCTTCCCGCCCTCCCCCAGCTTTTTGAGATGCAATGCAATGCAGTCTTTTCTGACAAGTCAATTCGTATCCTCGCAAGCCCCCAAGAACGCAACCTATTTCCCCCCCACCCACCACCTGGGCATCGAAAGAATGCTAGTGATGACCTCTCTTCCAGACCACTTGAGGATGTCGACGTTACCTAACGTTTGGTTGTCGGTTCTCATGGGGTAGCCCCCGGCCGAGCTGGATCGATGTCTCCAATCAATCTCGCAAGGTTGGCTTCAACTGGAACACCGTGCCTCATCAATTTCAGGTTGACTTGATACGTAGGATTGATTGTTGAAGCGTGCTGTCACAGAGTTTGGGTCGAACTTCCGTGTGACATGATCGATGCTTCATGTCCTGTGCAGCACCTGCTGGGCACTTCCTGGTCAGACAGCGCTTGATGTTCCGTAGGCAAGCTGACTTTGGTATAAATAAACATATGACCAAGTGGGAACTGAGAAGGAAGAAGAAGAAGAAAAAAAAGAGAGGCGACAGTTCAGTCAGGTCATATTATTACTTAATACTCATCAGTCGACCTCGACTGGGGCCCAGCGTTCACGTCACGTCCTCTTTTCTTGAAACCACAGTCAGAGAGACATACACCTTTTTGGGGGTGGGCATTCTCGGGTTGCTTGCCGAAGGGTTTGATGCGAGATGCCAATTTTTTTTTTCCTTCCTCCCCTTGCTACATTTACTCTAGCTCTCGGGACTTTTTTAATTTATTTTTTTTAACCCTTTTACCCATTAAGTTGCATGAGAGGTGAGACGGGAGGAACACGCCAAACCTGAACCTGACATGGTGACATGCAGATCTGAATGAGAAGAGGTGAGCTATGCCCACCCACTCTTATTCTAGGTGTTCCTTGGAATCTACCTCGGACAAATACACACCTGGAGAAAAGAACCTTGCAGCCAGGGTTTCCGCACGGTCGAGAGGAAAATTATAATAGCAGCCTCAAAATCACGCTATACTCGACTACCTCGCGAAGGGGGAGCGTGAAGGAAAGAAAAAGTCTCTTCAGGAATATTCAGACCCCCAACGCCAAACCCCCAAACCCCCACCCTCCTCCCCTTTTTCTTTTTTGAAGAAATAGAAAAAAAACAAATCAACAAACAAAAAAAAAAAGGACAGAAGACTCTAGAGTAGCATTTTGGTAACTTTTGCTAGTCTCCCAAAAGGAACTCGGTGCCCGATAGAAAGTTGTCCGACACCGTCCTTTTTGCAACGGAATTCATTGGTTTGCATTAGGCTGGACTCTATGTGCTTCGCATAGGCTTCAGATATAGATAGCGTATTGACTCGTGCCCGCATCTATGTCTGCTAGAATGCTCAACAAGGCCGCCTGCATTCGGCCGGCCGGTGCCTTACTTGAGCAACACCTCTCCAATCTGTGGTCCATGGTCCCGCACACCATTGATGGCAATTCTGCTCACCAAATCGCTCCGGTGCCTGTTGATCACCTCCCGCAGGGCGCTCCTCTCCATGACGATCCGCCCCGTCTCCAACAGATTCTTCACGTCCAGCGGGTCCTCCTTGTCGCTCAGATGTATCAGCCGGCCGTGCGCCTTGGCCACGTCGAGGCTCGTAGCCAGATTCGGCCGGTAGTCGGTCGTGACAAAGGTCGTCCGCCCGTACTGCTTGCCCCACCGCAGGCCCTCCATCATCTGGCTCAGGTACCGCATCACAAACCCGTCCTCGAGCTCGCGGCCCAGGCGGCCCGCCTGCGCGAGCGCCAGGAAGTCCTCGGGCAGCGGCAGCTCCATCCCGTCCTCGGTGATGATCAGCTCCCCCCTGCGGTAGCGGTACGACAGCGCCGTGCGCCAGGCGAGGTCATACACCTTGCGGTTCATGTCCGTGCCGAAGTCGCGCGGCTTGGGGCCAAACGTCTTGCCACCGCCCCGGCGCAGCGGGGACTGCTTGTCGCCCACGCGGGCCCGGCCAGTGCCCTTTTGTCGGTAGAGCTTGCGGTGCGAGCCGTGTACTTCGTAGCGGGTCTTGGAGTTGGCCGAGCCCTGGCGGGTGTTGTCGCCCTCGTATGTGACTGCCAGGTGCAGTATGTCCCGCCGCAGGGGCAGGTAGAGGTGCTTTGTGGAGTATGCCTCGAGGGAGCGCGGCTCGAGGCTGGGGAAGCTGTGGATGGTGACGGGGACGGTGGTAAGCGGTTCGAAGGGGAGAAAGCCTGATGCGGCAGGTGTGGCGGAGTGGTGGTCGGCGGAGGGCATAGTGAGGCTGGGCGGCGCTGTCGTAGTCGCCATTGTGCGTGATGCGATGGGGGATAATCTCCTCTGTCCGCATTTTCTGTCAGTTCAATTCGTTTCTTCCTTGATATCCTGGGTACGATAGGAAAATGCGACGTACCAGTATCGTGGATCTGCATGGTTGTGAAGAGAGACCTAGGCCTTGCATGGCCTCAGTAAGACCGCGAAGCCCCTTCCCAGCCATCGCGACGACTTGTGACTTGATATAGTAGAACCAGCTGTGGCGGATTAGCTTTTCACCCAGGTGAAGTGAGGTTGTTGCAAGTCGTCTTTAGTAGCTCGAAAAGATCGATGACAGCGCGCGCACGGACCATCTACGGCACGGGCAGCCTTTGCTGCAGGCGTCCCGAAATTTTTCTAGAGCTTCGACTTCGCATCGCGTGCCCACCCGGATTTGACGTGCATGCGACAGCACCCCGACAAGCACCCACCCCGACGATCAAGATGTCGAGGTGTCAACAGGCAGCGCGGCCTATTGCGCTGTGCCTGCGACCACGAAGCTCGGCACAAATAGCTGGCCCGTCCATTTCTACGGCGGCGTCACGCTTGTTCTCAAACTCGGCGATCCGCCCAGATGTCGAACCAACGACAGCTTCACCAAACGAGAGCGCTGCTGCTGCTGCAGCTACTGCGCAGGCGACCCAGGATCTTGTTCATGCCAATAACACACCAGAGATATCCACCTCAACGGAGCCTGAGGCAGCCGCACGGCGCGAGCTGATTTCGCAATGGCTGGACCCCAACACCACAACCTTGCCGTGGGCGGAGAGAAGGCTACAGAAGAAAGGCATAGAGCCCATTGGGTCAAGACGAAGGAGAGCTGCGGTCCGCCAGACGCCGAATATTCCCTTCGAGCAACTACCGTACCACTGTTTCCAGGAGGCAAGGAAGATCTTGGCCGAGGACCGTGCCACCAAGCTCGAGGAGATCAAGAGGGAATATCAGAGGATCAAAACAACAGAGGCCACGCAGGTGGAGACGTATAGAGGCGGCGAGGCCTACAAGAACAAGAAGCTGGACTCGATGCGAAGGCATTTGGAGTACCTGAAGATCCAGGCTGACATCAATGACCCCGCTGTGAAGAGGAAGTGGGAAGACGGGTTTGGTGAGTCCTCTACCCAGAACCCTTACCTGCACGCTCCCCCACAAATTCCTAATGCCAGAGGAGCAGCCGACATGAGCAAACCAATCTATCGCTACTTGAACGAACAGAAGTGGCGCGACATGGCCTACAAGATCTTGGTCCAGCGTGTGCAACAATTCCACATCGTCCCTGACGTTTTGTCAAGGTTCGATCCGAAGATGGACGTGCAACTCTCCTTCCACGGCTACCGTATTCGGCCAGGTGAGATTGTCGACTCACTGGTGTCCGAGGCGCCGCCCAACCTGCGTGTTCAGGTTTTCGACTCCAAGCAGCGACTCGTGTCCGTCGTGGTGATGGACAGTGACGTCCCAGACGCAGAGACCGACTCCTTTGGCAGCCGCCTGCACTTTATGGCAGCCAACATCCCGATCGACTGCCTCACCAAGAACATCTCCCTCATTCGCGTCAGCAAAGACCAAGACAAGCTCGCCGTGCCGTGGCTCCCACCGTTCAGCCAGGAGGGTGCGCCCTACCACCGACTATCGGTATGGATCCTGGCACAACCCGAGGGCGCGGAGCTGGACGTGGCAAGACTGCGCGAGCACTACTCCAACAACCGTGATGGCTTCTCACTGCGATCGTTCAGATCGGCCGAGAAGGTGCATGCGTACGGTTTCAACATGTTCCGAACAATCTGGGACGAGGGTACCGAGACGGTCATGCAGAGACACGGCATCCCTGGTGCCGAGATTGTCTTCAGGAGACAGCGGGTGCACAGTCTCAAGTCGCCAAAGAAGGCGCGCGGTTGGGAGGCCAAGAGACAGGGCCCCAAGTACAGGCACCTTTGGAAGTACACCAAGAACATCGCGAGGAACCGCGGCGGCACGTAGGCGCGTGGAGATGTTGGCATGGTGTATCCAGGTCTCCCACGTCTTGATAGATATCTGCAGAATATCATCATGTCAACAAAGAAAAAAAGGACATTTGGCGAAAAATTGTATTATATTGTCAGAAATCATATCTTGGATCGTGTGTTGTTTGGGGCATTGTAGTAGGCAATTGATTGCCTTGTCTGAGGAACAGGCTGAGCATGCTTGCTTTTCTTAGGCGCAGAAAGAGCCCCACCTGCACAAGTAAACAGAGACGTAGGCGCGTCTGCGCACGACTGCACTGCATGGGTCAAGCATCAGCTTAGACAGCCTTCCCCGTTTCACTCACTCTTCAACCCTCATCTCACCTCATTCCACTCGCCCCACCTCAGCCTCGTCTGCTGTTCCCAAGCCTCGTCTTTCTTTCTTTCTTTTGACTCAGCTGTTGCCGCAAAGCCTATTTATCAACCTCTTGGACCCTCCAACCCATCAGACCCCCGATACCGTTCACACCACACAGCAGCAGCAGCTATGGACTCGCAACCGACCCCGCGCGCTACGGCGCCGTACCTCGACAGCTATGTCGGCCGCAACGTAACCATTGTCGGCAAGGTCGTCCAGCTGCGCGGGGAGGTGGCCCTCATCGACGCGGACGGGAACATTACCGCGCATCTGAATCGTGTGAGTACACTCAAAATACATAAAGCTACATAAGCTCCAGGCAGCCATGTGAACCACGCGCTGGACAAGAGTGAGGATGACAAGAAAGAACCACGAGACTGACAACAATCACTTCCTTCAGGAAGCCCACCTTTCGCCAGGCTCGGCGGCACAGATCATCGGCAAGGTCAATCCTGATCTCTCCGTCCGAGTGTTGAGTGCCCTGGACTTGGGAAATGGGGTCGGTATGTCAATTGCTCCTCCCACCTATTTCCAGAAGATCAACGGTTCACTGACCAGCCGAGTCTTGTCTCCCCCCCTTTTTTTTCTTGCCTAGATTTTGCCCTCTGTCAGCAGCTGGTCGAGGTCTCGCAGCGCCACAAGCACCTCTTCGACAACGTGGCGGTCAACTGACTCCACGGCGGCCGGAGCGCCAGGAGCAGAGGGAGTGTGCGCTCTGCTTCGACGGTGTGGCCCTCTGATTCCGTCTCCCAGCGCCACATTGACGGATCGCAACGCCGTGAGGAAGAGGGAGGTTCTGGGGCCGGAGACAGTTTTGATGACCATGGTGGCGGCCTTGCAGAGGTGATGAGCAAGCTCGACATCTCCTTGCTTCGGTCGCCGCCGCCTGTTGCTGCGAGGGAGCAGCAGCAGCAGCAGCAGCAGCAGCAGCAGCAGAAGCTTGGACCAGAGCCACTGGTGGGCTCAGAGGGCTCAGAGGTACCCATGAGACATGGCCATGAAGTCTCGGCAGACCCCACGTACAAGTCACTCAACAATGTTGGCATCGACGCATTGGGCACCTTTGGGCTACCAAGAGCAAGCGCACCACCACCACTACCACCACCACCACATCGTCGCAAAGGTGGGGCTCGAGATGTTGTCAGGGGATCTGCTACGAAGCAGCGTGGCGATCGTTTTGGAGGCGGTCGCAATCTCGAAATCTCACCGGGCCTCATCAGTGCTATATTCCGTGGCATCATGAGGCAGAAAAACGGAAAGAGATATGCGCTGCTGAGCATGGACGGCGCTGGCAGGTGGCGCCTTGTGCGGGAATACTCAGACCATAGGAGGGAGTTTCCCACATGATGCTGCGTTATTAGAACCCACGAAAAGCATTGTTTCATTCCCCGTCACACCTCTGCAAATCATTTCTGAGACGATAATGATGAATACCTGGATCGTAAACTCATCAGACTCGTTGGTTTTTCTCGGACTATGCAGCAGCAATCAGCAATGAAATTTGCCCCCCCCCCACCCCTCTTTCGATGCAGGCCTGCCTGTAGACAAATTGACCTCGCTCAGGTGGGTCGTCAGCAGTAGGACACAAAGCGCGTCAAATAGGAGAAATATCAAATGAGGTCGGTTTGTCATTACACGATCGATGTCTTGATTGTAAAGAGCAATAGGCTGTCATAACGAGGTAAAACAAAAACAACAACAAAGTCTTCGGCTAAAGTGGTATATGCCGTATCCGCATGCCGCGCGCTGTTTCCATCCATCCCATCCCACCATCCGTTGTCCTGAATACGCCGAACCAAAGGCCTCTTTCTCTCTGCCCTGCATAACTCCCTCCCTGTTCGAGATCCATAACCAATGTCTGCAGTGCCTGCATCATGCCACGCCAGCATAAATAGAGTGGTACGTCAATGCGAGACAAAGGTTGGTGCACTCCAATAAGCCATCACCTCCGCCTGCTGCACATAACTCGAGGTCCTACGGCAAGGTCGAGTGCAGACCGAAGTCCTAGTTGGTCTGTGTATCATCGCCATCGCCGATCCCATCCATATTGACATCCCCAAAGGCCTCCCAGTCGGCAAAATCCATTTCGGCCGAGTCAAATATCTCCGCTTCGCCATTCCTGCGCAGCACGGGTGGACTGCTAGGCATTACCGCATCCGTAGTCAGGAAGTGCCCGAAATCCAAGCCCTCAAAATGGCCCGCCAGGCCGTTGTCACTGCCCATGTTGGGCAGTTCATACAGGCCATGAGCTGACGAGCCAGCGGTGAAGTCGTTAGCTTCAGACAGGAGCTGGTTGATAGTAGAGCTGAATGGAGTCCCAAAGTCTGTATGCATCATCATGCTGTCGTCAGCGGCGAAGTGGGCGTGAGGGTGTTGATGATTGACGCTCCCGTTGCGCAGTCGGGCGCTTGAGCGGGGCGTTTTGGTCGGTGTCCCTTGGAGGCGAGGGAGCCCATTGCCGGGCGACCTTGCAGTAGATCGTGCTGTCCGTATCGACTTCGAGACGCTCCTTGTTATGGGGCGGTGGCTGGGTGTCGGTCGGGTTGGAGTCTTGAAGACTCCCGCAGGTCTCTCCTTACGCTGGGGTGTAGAAGGCTGGGAGGACGTGCCGAACAAGTCCGCTAAATTGTTCTTGTTCGTGTCCTCGACTCCGACTTTGGGCGTCGAGAGGAGATTCATTTCATTATCCATGTCGGCAACCATGACCGAGTTTTCCTTTCCGGTGAGAGCACTCTTAGATCCCCCGTCTAGACCAGCTGATGTCCGCACAATGTTGACTGCGACTTCGCCAAGTACCTTGGGTTGTCCGTCTTTCTTTGGGGACGGGAAGAGCAGCCTCTTCGTCTTTCCTAGGGTGTCGTCTTCGACGGGGATTGGACTTTGAGCCGAACCACTGGCCCGTGAGTGTGTTGACCCTTGAGGATCGGGACCGCTACCCAGACCACCCGTCTCTGCTGTTTGCGACCGCGCGCCACGCTCGCGGCTGGGTGGCTCTGTAGTTGGACCCCGGAGCAGCACCACCTCATCCCCCTCTGTGAGCGGGGTCAGTCCTTGGTCGTCCGGCCCCACCGGATCAGTAGTAAAGTAAGCCTCTGAAGGCAAGTTGGACGAAGTGGCACCCTGCGCCTTGGCCTTTTTGGGTCGAGAAGTCTTCGCGTTCCTCTTCTTGCGTGGTTTTCCAATTTGAGAGTAATCCTTCTCCCATTGTGCCTCAGGGCGTTGCGTCTGGTACTTGGACAACCAGAGGCCGCATGCTGTGTCCGGTTAGCCAGCGCCTCCTGATCGGCCAAGGAAAACAAAATCAGAGCGGCAGCACTCACGATTGCAGAGAATATCTTCAACCCATTGAGACTTGTCTTCGGCTGGTCCAAGAGCCTTTTTGACGACCCGATACCTTGTTGGCGTTTGGTTCTCATTCCGTTGTAAAATGACAATCGCTGTTATGCGACCCGGCTTTTCAGAGTATTCCGGGATTTCTGGACTGCCATCTAGGTCCTGCGTCCAAATCTTGCGCCATGTTGGCGTGCTTATTGACCCACAATTAGAACAGAACGTCGGCATCTGGCCCATCTTGACAGCCTTCTCCAATTTGTCTTTGATGGATTGTTTCCTTGACATGTTCTTGCTTGGCTGGGCGATATCTTCTGGCGATGCAGTAGATGGCGATACAGTCGGCGCAACAATTCCGGGGTCACTAGCCGGAGCAGCTGGCATCGGGCCAGGGGCTACATTCTCTGAATCGGCATTCTGAGTGGTGCTAGCAGTCGGTTCTCCCACATTTGATGGCCTGTTCAACGGCTCTGTTTCGATATCCTGGGGGAAGTGGAGCGGTTCGCTCAACAGTCGCAGTAAATGATCCTGAGAATCTTGGATAGGCTCTACAGAGGGTGGTGTGGGCAGTCGAGGTTCATCGACTGGTCTGCTTGTGGGCTCGTTTGGAGATATTGATTGTGCCGCTTGAGGTTCGACATGTTCCGGCTCAACGGGGGGCTGAGGCATTGGTGGTGGGCCCACTGGTACTCCTGGCGCATCCTGTCGTTGAAGGGTGGGCTCAGTATTTGCTCTCTTCAACTGACGTGCGGCTGCCTTCGTCGTACCGGATGCTGCTTGTGACTTTTTGATCTGCGCCTTGGCCGAAGCGGAGGGGTTGTAAATACTCTGCTTGGGCAGCAGCTCCGAAGGACCGGGATGTTCATGTTGGATTATCATTTGTTTTGGCTGTGCGGGTCCATTTGCTCCCAGTTCCGCAAGCCCTGGTCCGCCCGGCATGGGTAGGCCCTGAGAGAGGCCTCTCGGGGGTGCGACGTGCGGCGATTCTGGGAGACCGCTAGATATTGGCCGATGAATGCTGCCGTGGGGTGGCGCAGCGGTTGGCTTTCGCTTCGATGACTTCGATTTCGATGCTGACTTCGACCGTCCCGGGATGTTTGGTTGTGGCATCTGGCCGGGGACAGATACTGGCAGTTGCAGATCGTAGTCATCAACCATCTCATCGAAGCCTCCGCTCATAAATCCGGAATCGGGCTGCGGCATCGGCATCGGGGGTAAGACCGGACTAGAGACGGGAGGGCTGGACCGAATGGACCTGGGAACTGGAGGAGATGAGCCAAAATCCGCTGGGCTCTCTTCGGGCGTGTAGGCATGGAGTGGTGATTGTGCTGCTGTTGAATCAGGCGAGCGAGCATCTTGGTTGTGCGGCCCAGGTATGCCTGTCTCGGAGACGAGAAGCCTTGAAGAAGATCCTTCAAAATCCGCCATAGAAGACCTTCTAGGCTGCGCCTGACCTGGTGGCCTACTTCGTGGGCGTGACTGCTGTCCGGGCACAGGAGTTGGTGCCCTGGGGACTTCCTGCAGATGGCTTGATCCAACCCCACTGCCACCGGCGGCAGCAGGTCTCATAGTGCGCAGAGAACCAGAGGTGCTGGCAGCGACCCGTAGAGAGCCAGGAGCCGAGCTCAGTGGGGCCTTATTTGGATAGTCGGCCTTCGTGGTCTTGGCTCTCTTTTTCTTTGGGCCCTCGACAGGCGCCTCTTCGGCGTCCGTAGCGTCCTCGAAGGCAGACGTGTTGCCTGCCTCGGGTCTATTATCATGCTTGCGAGGCCTGCCAATGACTTTTCCTGATGCCGTCGTCTTCCTCTTCTTGGGTGGCTTTGACGAGGCACGCTTTGCTGACTTCGGACGAGCAGGTTGCCCAGGCTCATCGGCTCTCGACAGCGCGGTGCCGTCATCGAGAGGTGGGCCCTGAGATGAAGGGACTGGCGGGAAGAAAGACATGGGCATCGGCTGCACCGGCATCGCGTGCATGGTGGGTGGTGTAGGAGCACCGTGGTGGTTCGCATACATGTCAGGTCGAGCGTCTGGTGCGGGGCTGAGCGCCTGAATGGGCGATCCGTATCTGACCGGTGGAAGACCAGGACTTGGCATCGATGGCCCGTTTTGCGGACGGCCGAGGTTGGGATTCGACTGGATGAAGGACGACCACTCGCTGCTGCTGTCGGGCGGTGTCGGCGTGGGAGCATTGCTCCCGTAGCCTCTTTGCATCTCAGAGCCGTGAGCGGTCTGTGGTCGCTGTAGCCGCGGTACAGGGCTGAGCTTGAGCTTGACCTCCAAGGTCTCTGGCGGGCCGCCTCTCAGGGCCGCGAGCATGTTCTTGACCACCTTTCCGGTGACCAACTTCTGTTCGGTGTTCTGAGCAGGCTGCTCCAGGGCCCACGAGAGCATCCCCTGCCCCACGAGTGGCACATCGTCTTCGGAATAATCCAGGGCGTAGACGGCGTAGTCTTTGTCGGGCCGGTTGATTATTTCAGGACTGCACGAGGCAATGGCCTGGAGGCACACCTGGAGGTCGACGAGGCCGATGGCGTTCCTCTCGTCGATCGGAATGGTTTGGATCTGCAGAACATGGGGCCATTTGGCCAGGCAGTTCTGCTGGTCTTTCTCGAAGGTGTACTGGACCTTAACTGTAGAACAAAAGAACGTGAGTCCTGAGATTGTGAACAACATGACAGGGCAGATTTCATGTGCTTACGTCCCATATGCCGCGTCTGTAAGCCCGAGTCCTCTGCCTGTGAGGGCTGTGATGGCGGCAACGAAGCATGTCCCTGGGGAGGATAGCCTGCCCAGGCGCCCCCCTGAGGGGCCGTCATACTGGAGAACGACATGGAATGACCTCAATATGCATGAGGATGGTTGTTGTGGTCTTCCCAGGCGGCGATGGTGATGAGGTATGTTGAGGCTGTTGACGTGGGAAGTTCGCAGGCGGTCAGGGAGAGACAAGAGAGAGACGATGATGAAGAACAAAGATAACAGAACAAGGTTTGAGGTAAAGGTGTGTGTGCATGTAGTGGATCTTGGAAGGTAGAAAGACAATTAAAGGTCGTGGTCCAGGTTCACGTTTTTGCGATTGGGATCTAGTCGCGTACAGACGCGACTGTGGACCCTCACCAAGCACTTGTAGTTTTCCCACTGTGGTAAAGAAGCTGCTGCAGTGGCACCACAAAACCGGGCCAATTGAACGGTCGACGATTCAAAGGTGCTTTTCCTCTCTCTCTCTTTCTTTCTGTAGTCCCAGAAGGTACGAGAGTAGGAATCCCCAGGGCGAGGAAAGAATATAAAAGAAGACGGCCCTGCCCCCCTGGGTCAAAGAAGGCTGAAGGAGAAAGATGCAGTTGCGATAGGGCGCGGTACAAAACAACCAGAACGCGACTTTGAGCCTCGCCTCTCGTGCGTGTGTTCTAAGTTAGGGGCCCTGGCACGCCTGGGTGTCGAGCGAACAGGGGTAGCTGCAACGCGACGGGCCTGGGCTGGCGCTAGAATTATGGGGTAGAACCTGGCACGGTTGCACAGTAGGGCCTGGCAGGCACGTAGTACGGCAGGGGACAGCGGTACGTGGTAGTCGATAAGAAGTAGGTAGTAGTTGGAGGGGCACCAAGGGCTAGGCCCATGCGCACCCTGGCACCTGGGGCGTTTGGGGAGAATAGGAGATCGATCCGTATCTCAATGACGTGCCAGAGCTCAGCCGCCACGACCAACAGGGAGCCGGACTTTAGCTGCAAGATATTGGACAACTCCGAGCGCTCAAAAGGCAGCCATTTGACCTGAGAAATGCACATCAAAGAAAGAGGAGTTTTGGGGCCAGAATCTGGGTGAAGTCGGGGGGGGACGAGCCTTCTATTTATACTTCCGATTATTACCGTCGCTCTTTCACAAATGACTCAAGCCCCGCGTCCACACTTTCAGACAGCACCAGGCTCACCGCATACCAACTGTGATCTTTTTTTCTTGGTGTTTGTCTTTAGCCGACCACCGCCCACCGCCCGTAACTGCAGTTTTCCCCGCAGGGCGATGCCATACGTGTTTCTTGCACCACAACGCGTGGATAGAAGTCATCTTCAAAATAATAAAAACAGGCTCTTTTGAAGCCACACAATACACAACTTTTCTCTCACACCACACAAGACAATATGACTTTGGGAATCCACATCGTACAATCATATTTTATACATACAATTTTATGATGTCTCAGGAGTGTCAATCTTCTCAGGAGGATTCACCTCCTTCGGCACCTCCTGTTTAGGTGGGTCTACCCATTCCACCGCGCCCTCGTGAGACGAGTTCTCCTTGATTCTTGTGTTCCTCGCCACGATCTCAGCAACCACCTCCCGGATACCCTGCTTGCCATTCCTCTGCGCGGCAAATGTGTTGCACACCTGGTTTGCCGTGTAATTCTTCGATTTCACCACCTGCCTGACCTCGTCCTCTGTGGGCAGACCGAACGACCTCCAGGGGTACTCGGCATAATCTTGCCCGGTCAGAAGGTGCAGAGGGGCGACCTTTGGTGAGATCTCAAAGAAGGGCTCCGCAATATTGTCCTGCTCGCGGATGTCCTCAAGGCTGGCCGGCTGCCACACTGGGTTCCGGTCCTTGCGGATGAGCTGGGCGCTCACGCCCTCGACGAAATCGGGATGCCGCATGAACTTGGCCGCAATCTGGTGCTCCCGCTTGAATGTGTCTGCGATGGACCACTTCTGCTCTCGGCTCCTCTGCATCTGCTTCAGTGCCACGTGGACAGAGGTAGGTGATCGTGCGTGCAACGTGGCGAGAGTCTGGTCCGCCCACTGCTTGGTCGGGCCCTCGGGCTCCTCCTTGAGCGCCTGGATTATCTCGCTTACTGTTGCCTTGGAGAAGCACCGGTCGATGGCCTTCCTCAATTCGCCGCCGAGCAGGATCGGCTGGTCGTGTGGCAGCCCGGTGGTGTACTCCTCGATGGCGTCGTTGATCAGGTGCAGGCGCTTCTCGAGGGGGTCGAAATCCCTGAACCTGAGCTCCGCCAGCCGCCCCTCCAGCATTGGCAGCGTGGTCGAGTGTAGATAGTGGGTGGCGATACCGGCGTAGAAAGCATTCACGCCCTGCAGACGCTCGCTCGTCAAGGCCAGGTAGGTTCCTACCGCCCCAGGCAGCCGCGGCAGGAAGAAGGACGCGCCGACATCCGGGAAGAAGCCGATGGTTGTCTCAGGCATGGCAAAGACTGTCCTCTCAGTTGCTATCCTGAAGGGCGCGTGGATGCTCAGGCCGACGCCGCCGCCCATCGTGAAGCCGTCCATGAACGCTATGTAGGGTTTCGTCAGGGTCGCGATGAGGTGGTCCAGCTTGTACTCGAGGGCAAAGTATGCGTCGGACCTCTTCTGCCCTTGCGTGCCATTCTGGTTGTCCTTGGCCAGCGCCGCGACATCCCCTCCCGCGCACAGCGCACTGCCTGCGCCCTTCATGACGATCACGTTCGCCATGTCTGATTCCTGCCATTCGATGAGGCGAGGTGCTATCTTGCGTATCATGGACCCATTGAGGGAGTTGAGCTTCTTCGGACGGTTGAGCTCGATGGTCCGCAGACCGTATATGCTGTTGAACACGACATCTTCGGGTTCGTCGCCTTCGACCGGCTTCCATATCGGCGCGGAAGAGGAGAGGGAGGACTGAAAATATAGAGAATGGTAAGCATCACCTGGAGCAAGCAGGGCCACAGCCAACCATAGAACGTACCAGTGACCTCGCACTGTCCTCGGGCACCTGTATCTTCGCTCTGAGTGGTGACATCTTTGTAGCAGCGCAGGGCCGTCGACAGGCCACTGATGCTGCTAAGCCAGCGCGCGATGAGAGCGTCCGCGCAAACATTTATTATACAAGTATTCGGGGCTTCGATACGAACAGGAACTCCATGAACATCTGACTTCCCCCAAAAGATAATATCTCGTCAAAGGGAGCCAGCAAGGCAAATACTGTGCGATTAAGAAGGGTGGAAATGCCGAGGGGAGGTATGAAATTCCGAGGTCGTTTTCCAAAGTTCTCCAATTTTGCCGACTAGAACCGCTGGTACTGGCTGGCCTGGCGCAAAAGCTCGCGTCTACAGTAAGGCCCTGCAGATGGGGCCGCTGCCGGGACCAGTGGGACCCGCCTCTAGCGGCTCACAGCCAATCAGAACAGGTCTGCAGCTATCCAGTTTTCAGGCGCAAATGGCAGTGCGACATCTGCGCGTGAAGCTATCCGTCTCGTCAACCAGCGCATTCTCAACATCGTCCATCCATCACCACATCAGACAAGATGGCCGATCCCAAGATCCAGTCAGTACCGAGCAATCTATCTGCATCATGGAACGCACACGCTAATGAGAAAAATATAGGGAGCTGCTCACGAAGCCGCGCAATGAACTCACGTGCGTTTCTCTTGCCCGACCGACCTTGACTGTCGCGTCGACCGCCCAGAACAACTGACTAACCTGCATCACACAGAGAGTACGAGATCTCCCAGCTCGAAGAACGTACGTGCATAACTATAGCGCTTTCCTCCCCCGAAGAACACTTTGACTCCCAGACCTCGCGGTGACTGACAGGAAAATGAACAGACGAGTTCTCCGCGGGACCTCTCTCGATCCTCCAGACGGCCGTCCGCAGTCACACCCAAGTCCTGATCTCCATCCGAAACAACAGGAAGCTGCTCGCGCGTGTAAAGGCGTTCGACAGGCACTGCAATATGGTCTTGGAGAACGTGAAGGAGATGTGGACAGAGACACCTAAGCTGGCGAGTGGCAAGAAGGGACGGCCGATCAACAAGGACAGGTTCATCAGCAAGATGTATGTTGTTTTCAGTGTGGTTCTCCTCGCGTGTACGGCTCTTGGACGAAAAAGAGCAGGATGCTGACTTGTTTTCCTAATCTACAGGATGCTGCGGGGGGACTCTGTCATCCTGGTGCTGTTAAGTTGAAGGAGGCACTCACGGTTTCATGATACCCGGACGAAGGGGACCGTGCCACTCATCAGGGTGTGTTTTTTTTTGTTTTGCTTTCAACAATTAGGGATCAGGGTCATTCACATGCGGACATAGGCGTTGAAGAAAAAAAATTGAAATGAGATTCGATTTCTTCTGGGGCTTGCAATCTAGCAACACAATCAATCTGCCGTTTCCCCGCCTCCCTTTGTCCAACATCATCACGATCATTACGTTGTTACCATTCGCCCTATTACACTGATATAAACTCACAGGTATTCCTTCCATGTCCTTCGTGTATCGATCATCCTTCACCAACTAGATCAGATCGTCTCCCAGCCCTCCTCGGCCGGCTTAGGCGACTCCAAGCCTGCGATACCCAGGAAGAAACATGCCAGACCCCAGGCACCCGGATCAGGCACCTGCTGGAACCCCTCACCACCGACATAGACCGTCCGGCCCAGGCTGGCCGCCATGCCCTTGGTGCCCTCAGCAGCAACCTTGGATGCCTCAGCCGCCTGCTTCACATCGCCCGTCTCGCCCAGGATGTCGACGAACGGGTACAGCGCGTCAACGAGTGTGCGGTCGCCAGGTCTGGCGGGCGTATATTCCGACAGGGCGTCACAGCTCTTCTTGAGCGCCGCAGCCCAGGTCTTGTTGGTGGCCTGGCCGGGTGCGAGGGTGCTGAGCGCGTGGACGAGTGCGTTGAGGAAGATGGCGTAGAGGGCACCGGATGTGCCATCCATTGCCATCTCAATAATGGTTGCGATGCTGGCGACATCGATGACCGCATCACCCTTCAGGGGCTCCTTGGCGAGGTGGTCGAGGATGGCTGTTTTGAGGGGTCAGCCAAAGGTGCAACTCTTTTTCTTCTTTTTTTTCTCTTATAAACATTTCATAAACGTACCTTGTGCGCCTCTCTTGAGCCCAATACCACAGTCCCCATCTCCTACGACGGAATCAAAGCGGGTGACATCGGGCTCCGCGGCGACGACATGCTCCAGACCAACCTTGAGTGCCTTGGTCGCTGCAGCAGCATCGTACTCCAGTCCACTTGCGTCTGCCTTTTGTCCGACGGACGCGGTGCCCTCACGGGTGGCAGTGTTCTTCTCCTCCCATGTCGCCTTGGAGATGGGGGCGGCCCAGCCGGTGGCCTCGCACGGGTAGTCCAGCAGCTGGATCATGCTAGGCCCACCAATGTCGGTGTTGACGACGTTGAGCAGGGAGATGCTGAACCCGGCGCCGTTCAGGCTGGTCATGTAGGTGCCGCAGAGGATGCGGACAGGCTGGACGCCGTAGTCCTTGTCGAGCTGCTGGACCACCTCGGTCAGGATGCCGCCGAGCTCGAGGACGCTCATGCCGCCGAGGTTGTTGACGAGCAGCACGACCTCGTTCGAGTTGACGTTGAGGAAGGCCCTGTCCTTGTCCTCCTGGTCCAGCAGCTGCCGCAGCATCTTGCCCACCAGGCCCGGCAGCTCTGTCCGCTCCCTGCCCGAGCCGGCCTCGTTGTGGATGCCCATGCCCAGCTCCACCTCGTCGCCCCCCAGCGCGCCCTGCTCGTCCTTCCTGGGCACCGCGCGCCCGGGCACGTGGACGTGGTCCAGGCTGGCGCCGACGCTGACGAGGTTGGCCGCGACCAGCCTGGCGACCCTGGCGACGTCGTCCAGGCCGTAGCCCTGGGCGGCGAGCGCGCCGCTGATCTTGTGGACCAGGACGGTGCCGGCGATGCCCCGGCGGCCCACCTTGCCTGCCTTGGCGCGGCCGACGCCGACATCGTCGCCCACGACGACCATCTCGACCCTGGCGCCGGCGGCGCGGGCCTTCTCGACGGCGACGCCAAAGTTGAGCACGTCGCCCGTGTAGTTCATGACGGTGACCAGCACGCCGGCCGCGTGGTCGACGCGGCTCGTGATGGCGGCGCGGATCTGCTCGGCCGAGGGGGAGGCGAAGATGGTGCCCGCGACGGCGGCCGAGAGGAGACCCTGACCCACCATGCCGGCGAAGGAGGGCTCGTGGCCGGAACCACCGCCGGAGACGATGCTCACTGTGGGTTTTTCATCATTTCTGCCAGAGGGGCGCCTGTAGATGACCTTGTTGGTGGCGTCGAGGGCGACGGAGGGGTTGGTGATGGTGATGGACTGTAGGGCTGAGTTGACGAGGTGGGTTGGGTCGTTGATGAAGTGTTTGTGTGACATGGTTGAAGGGGCAAGTGAATTATTCTTTCTTTTTCTTCTTCTGTCTCTCTTATTTCCTTTTTTTTCTTTCTCTTTCTTCTTTGTTTATTTCTTTGGTCTCTTGATTGGTGTTGCAAATCGGTGAATTAATATTCAATCCTGGGCTCTCAACATGAACTTCTCAAAAGTGATGTATTAAGAGGAATCCTCCCTTTTTGATAACCGTGAGCAAATAAAGGTGAGGGGTTCGTGATGAGAAAGAGGCAACTATTAAACAAGCAGGCCCAGCGGACGGACGGAGGGGCAGCGTTGAAAATTCCGGGACGGAAGAATTGAGGGGCAGCTCGTACTAGCGCCAGAGCACAATGTTGAACCTCGAGAAAAAGATGGACGAGAAAGAAAAAAAAGAGAAAAGGAAAAGGTGAATCCTCTTGTGATCTGCTGGGCTTATCCCCCCCCCCCCCCAATGGGTAAATCGCCACGGGCACATCAGGTTGGGGGAGAGGCGGGGTGGGGTACTTACAGGCGAACGAACGACTGGGTAGAGTCTAGATCGTCGCCCATGGGGTGAGCGGGTGGGATGACGCAGGATATGCGGGGAATAAATGATTAGAAAGATGGGGTGACAACGGCAGCAACCGAGCCCTCAGCAGACAGAAAGAGAAAAGGAAGAAACAGAAGAAGAAAAGAGTGAGGAGAGAAGAGACAACCATGTATTATTATTCTTCTTCTTCTTGGGAATATATTGGTTATCTCTTGGTGGAGAAACAATGATAATTTTTCCGCCCTTTCGGTTGCTAGATATCACAGTAACTTTTTATTTTATCGTACAGTATGTCCTGCGAGGCACAGGATCTCTGTGTGTGTTTGTGTGTGTAAGTATGCTATAGGGTTCACCTCCTAAATCCCACTCATTCTTATACCATACATAGCCTATTGAGATGCTCAGCATCAAGAAAACCCCCCTTTAAAAAAAAAAAAAAAAAGAGGGGGGGGCCCCGCCTTCGAGCGGGGTGGTGATAAAAAACATAACCAACACCCCCCCACCCCCCCCCCC